>LPNX011194306.1:35036-67014 GCA_001517045.1 Pseudotsuga menziesii | reverse complement strand
ATGTATGTATATATATACATATATATGTATATACACACACACACACACACACACACACACACACACACACATATATATATATATACATATATAGATATATATGTATATATACATATATATATATATATATATATAGTATATATATACATATATATGTATATATATGTATATATATATACATATATATGTATGTATGTATGTATATATATTCATTAATGTCTATTTCAAACTATGAATGTAGGTTCTAAAGGTTACTTCTTTCAACAATTCAAAATTCCATATTACTATTCATATTAGAAGTTTTCCATGATAATTTCATCGACCCTAGGCTTGTTTATATACCTCACTAAAACCTTTTTTTTTGTGCAACTCAAAAGAGATGAAACAATCATCTTAGCCATGCATAAAACTTCCTTGAAAGCAAAAGGAATAGTAAGATACCTATGTAACTATCTCGTTGGGCCTAATACTGAAGTGGCAAAAGTAATGGGTGATCTTTGTTGTAATTTTTGAGAAGTTATTCCAATCTCTCTTGCATGATTACAAGGTAAACTAATATATAAATATCCATAGTTGGCACATCTTAAGGTACCTAGGTTGTAGATCAATGTGAACTTGTTGATTCCTATTATCTCAAACAAAACTCGATCGTTAGTTTCTAAAACAAAATGTGTATGGCCCTTTTTGAGCCCAAATAGGCCCGAGTGTTTTAACTTTGGCTCTGATACCATATGTAACATACCCCAATCTCCTAAATAGATTCTTTGGGTGCATAGTATAAAGTTTCTCTTGTGCCAATGAAAGGATGAAATCACCACATATAATCTAATCTCATTGTTTACTTAACCATAAGCATTCTTTTGGTCTTTGTGACATACCAAATACACTGATTCCAACCTATATTTTTTTGTATCTTTATATCTCCCTTATTAGGATCCTTAATTGATAAGCATACTTCACTTTAGTCAATCTAATCCATCAAAAATTCAAAAAGACTTCTCATACTGTCATTTCTAATTTTAATCAAGTGCAGCTTCCTTTACTAACTGAACACCACAACATAGCATATTCAAAGTATGAACAAGACCTAGAATTCTCCCTTGAACTGACCCCAGGATTTGTTTTGGCCTCCAAATTCCCTTACCACATGAGTGCACCTTAGTTGGTGGAACTCAAACTCTAGTTGTAGGAATTAATAGAGGAAGCATATATCTGACCCACTATGTCCCCTTAGGGAGCCCTGATTTTTTTTGTAAAGAAGAAAGACAGTACAATGCAGGTGTGCATTGATTACCGTCAGTTGAACAAAATGACTATAAAGAACCATTACCCACACCCCTGGATCGATGACGTGTTGGAATGAGAATCTTTTCAAATATTGACCTGTGATATAGATACCATCAGGTATGGATTTGCGACGAAGATATTCACAAAACCACCTTTCGTACAAGGTACATGCACTATGAGTTTGTAGTAATGCCATTGGGGTTAATTAATGCACTCATGAACTTTATGTGTATGATGAACAACATATTCAGTAGGTATCTAGATAAGTTTGTCCTATAATTTATTGACAAAATCCTAGTTTATTCCAAGAATAAAGAGGAACATGAAGAACACCTTCATGTAGTACTACAAGTGTTAAGATAATACCAACTTTATGTTAAGTTTAGTAAATGCGATTTTTACAAACCGCATATTCAGTATCTATGTCACATTATCTCAGATACAAGGATAGCTGTGGACCCAGAAAATATTAAACCCATAAAGGATTCGCCTACCCCTACTAGCGTCACTGACATTAGGTCAATTTTGGGATTAGCCAGATATTATCGAAATTTCATTGATAACTGACAAGTGAGAAGAAAGTTTTCAAAAGATTAAGAAACTTTTGATGACTGCACCAGTGTTGCGTATTGTGCATATCGATGGGGATTTCATTGTTTGCATGGATGTAAGAAAGGAAGAATCTGGAGAAGTCCTCTTGCAGAATGATCATGTGATCTGCTATGAATCGCGGAAGTTGAAAGAACTTGAGAAAAATTACCCTATGCATGATCTTAAGTTATCAGCCATCATCCATGCTTTGAGGATGTGGAGGCACTACCTCATGGCAAGGAATTTTCTTCTTAAGACAGACAATATTAGTCTGAAGTATTTATTTGATAAAAAAGATATGAATGCGAGGCAAGCCAGATGGTTGGTTTTCCTCAACGAGTACCATTTCGAGCTTAAGCACATTAAGGGAAAGGAGAATAAGGTTGCTTATACTTTAGGCTGACTAACTCACATGATTTACGAGGTGACTTTGAGTTAAATCAATGCAAGTTTGCATGAGAATATTAGAGAGGCCAACAGAGTTGACCCCTTTTATGTAGAGATCCTCAAGAAATTCCAGGAGGATAGGTTGTTTCAACAACAAAAATAATACAATGTCGACGAATTCCGATTGCTATAGTCCAAGGATGGCTTGTATGTTCCATAGGGAGGGGACCTTTGGTCCAGAATCCTCACAAAATTTTATCGAGCACCCTACTCGGGGCACACGGGATATCAAAAGATGATACCCACTGTTAAGAGACAATTTTTCTGGCCTAAGTTAAAGGCTGACATTGCAATGTTTATTGCAAAATGTTAGGAGTGCCATCTAGTCAAGGATGGGCATCAGCATCCCACTGGATTACTGCAGTCGTTACCCATTCCAAAAAGGAAGTGGGAGGTTATTAGTATGGAATTTATGACTAGTTTATAGAAAATTAAGAAACAAAATGATTCTATTTTTTTGGTCATTGACAAGTTGTCGAAGGCAATAGAGTTCATTCCTATAAAGTCGACCTACAAGGCCATGAACATTGTTGATATATTCTTAAAATAAATATTTAGATTACAAGGGATACCCAAGGTAATTATCTCAAATCGAGATGTTAAGTTCACAGGAAAGTTTTGGAGATATTTATTCTCCGGACTGGAGACACAGTTGAACTTCAGTACCACATATCACCCACAGACATACGGGAAGACTCAAAGAGTAATCCAAATTGTTGTGGACATGCTCCAAATGTATGTCATGAAAAATCCCATGAACTGGGAGGATTACTTGCATCTCACAGAGTTTGCGTATAACAAGGTTTATCAGGATTCTGCCAAGATGAGTCCCTTTAAGGTACTCTATGGACGGAAGTGTAGAAGACCAGTTACTTGGGATAGCCTGATGGATCAGCTCATGTTAGGGCCTAATTGGTTGATGGACTTGGAAAATTTGGTTACCAAGGTCTGGGTTGACATTAAGGAAGGACAAGACTGCCAGAAAAGTTACACTGATCGGAAAAGAAAGGATCAGGACTTTCAAATAGGTGATCATGTTTAATTGAAAGTAAAATCCAAACAAAGCTCGTTGAGCTTGGATAGGTGAAGTAAGTTATCACCTAAATTTTGTGGACCTTTTCTAATACTGGACAAGAAAGGGCCATTGGCTTATGAACTAGCATTTCCCATGCATGTAAGAGCCCACAATATTTTCCATGCATCTTTGTTAAAGAAATATGTTTATGATACTAAGCATGTTGTTGATTGGTCCCTATTACAGGTGGAACCTGATTGAGAGTTTTCCCCTGAGCCTACTCATGCACTGTACAAAAGAGAAGTGCAGCTTTGGAAGTGCACCGTGGTCCAATTGAAAGTGCAGTGGAAGCACTTTGATGCCGACGAAGCTACTTTGGACAATGAGGCCACAATGAGAAAGGCTTACCCCACCTTTTTTCATGATATCATATTCATTCCCTAGAACACCAAGGATGGTGTTGTTCTAAGTGGGGAGGGATGATCATATGTAGTGGGTCACAGACCCCACTGCATATGAACATGATGATTTTTATATATATTGGGTGTAATCCAATTATGGATGATATATGTATATGCTTGTTTGTTTTGGGAGTGGACCTTGAAACACATGATTGGCAAGATGTTTTGTGTTGAGTGAGGAGCTTTGGAACACTTGAGTGATTGATGAATTGTGTTCAGTGAGAAGCTCTGAAGCACATGAGTACTTAACTTTGTGTTGAGCGAGAAGTTATGGAACACATGAAAAGGTAATTGGATGTGTTTTTCATAATCCCTGGAGCCTTCCATGTTCATGTTGAGCATAAGCTTTGGAGCATCAGATCCTTGGCCATTGTATCCCTAGGTGTATCATACAAGTACATCCTATAATTTTAGTGTTGAGCAAAAGCCCTAGAATTCCACTATGTGTGTAACTCCCTGTTATAGGCATTAAGTATGGGATCTTGTAAGGACTACAGGTTACTAAAAAGAATTTAATAACTTCCGAGTGAAAATGACTCGAGAAAAATATTGATCTCATCATAATTATTATAAGTGATTAAATGAAATTTTGAATTTCTGTATTCTCATCAAAGTACTAAAGACCTACAATGTTATACAAGGGAAATCCAACATGCAAGGATGTTTAGAGTTGCCTAGCCTAGTAGACCTAAACCATCTACCTACTTGACCTTAATGAAGAAGTGTCATTAAGTATAGGGATCATGGTATATGATGCCTAGAGAAAAATGGTAATAAAGTGTTATATTATTATGTACTTTATAGATGTTATGTATAAAGAATTAAATATATCAATAATATTAATAAATGAAAGAAAGGAAAAGAGCTCCATCAATTCTTATTTATTATGAAAGATTAATAAATAGTATAATGTCTAATTAGAGTTTCCTATCCTAGTAGCCCTTATCCATCTATCTACTTGTCCTTAATTAAGAAGTGCATTAAGTCTAGGGATCACGAAACATGATGCCCAAAGACAAATGTTAAAAAGTGTTATAATACTATGTATTTTATACATAGTATGTATAAAGAATTAATTATGATTAAATATATAATTAAATAAGAGAGTGAAGAGAATCTCCATCAATTATTATTTATTATCAAAGGATTAATAAAGAGTATAACACCTATGAAAGTTTAACTAGGAACTAGTTAAATGTTCATAAGTTAAGTATTGAAAATTACCGCAGTAATTAAAAAGGGTAAAATCAATAAATCAAGTATTTCTTGATTTAACTCTCTCTTTGACTGAAAAGTCTACCTATAAAGACTCAAGCCAAGAAAATGCTTTGGGGTTCTGATTTTTATCTTGGGAGAATTATTATTCTGCCTGTTTTTCTCTCAAGTGTTTTCTTGGAGAACTTTTCCCTCCAAGGAAAAGAGTACTGATTCATAACTGAATATGAGTTAGGAAACCCTACCTTAGGAGATCTAAGATACTTGCATGTTGGAGTCTAGCTCAGGTGGATTCAGATTAAAACCAGGAATGGTTCTGGGTCATGGTTGGCTGGAACGTGGTAGTTCCCAAGTGATTTGGTCATCAGACAAAGGTTAGATATGCATTGAACTGTGTTGCAGCTACAACATTTCTCCCCAAATTTTTCAATTTCTGGTCCCCTCCTCATGATTTAGTGTTGAATCGTTTGAATTCATGAAACTTTTGGGAATGATTTATTTTTGAATGATTTTTGAAGGTTAACGCTCGTCCTATTTCCGAAGGTTGCTGGTGTTTGAAAACTATTGTGGGTCGCTGGTTTTGAGTTTAATTTGCTTCTCGAAGATGAATTGGACCTTATATTCTTGTGAAACCGCTGTCTTGGAGGTTAGACAGTCTTTGACCATTGCTAAATTCTTGAGTTTCAAACTCCTAGAATATGTATTTTTCAGTTGGATCAGAGGTTTATTGGCTGGCGCTCCCGCCGTTACGGAAAATATCAAAGTTTAGCTTCGACTTCTTCTTCAATGCATATGTATCAATCGACTGAGTTTCTGTTTCCCGTTGGAAAGTGTTGTTACTTCGTTCTCCGTAGTTGCGGACGGAAGATTGTGAAGTCCCCCGATACATTGAATTTTCAACCCCGCTTTGTAGTTCCCACCAATCCTTAAGTTTTGGGCTTCCGCCGTTGCGGATGGAAAAATCACTAGCCTTCCGGTCTTTTAGTCGTTTTTCTTCTGACCTAGATTTTTGCCTATTGCGGATGGAGATGTCCTTTACGGTTCCACCGTTGTGGCTGGGCAAAGCCTTTGGCTTCTGATGCCAATGTTCTTCCGATTTCCGATTGAGTTTTTCCCACCCATGGCTTAGGTCATAAACTTTCTGATTCCAATGGATCCACATGTTTCGCAATACCCATCGCCTGTTAATACCAGCTTATGCGGCTGTGAATGAGTCTGCCTTGCCGATGTTAGCGTTTTTAGGCCACCGATGAGTCTTTCGATTCCATCAATTGGTGTTTTCTTTCAAATATGCAAATGTACAAGATAATGGTGACGACACTTGTGAAGGTCCTCATGGCCATGATGTAGTACATAACCTTTCTTGTTGCTTAACCATTTTGGTTAATATAATTTAACGTAGTTCAATTTTATTGAAGATACGGTCCCAATGAATGATAGATGTCATTTGTTTGCAGTTGGAATAAAGGGACTGGTCAGGATACCGCGACGCGAAGGCGTAGCTGGACAACTGTGGCATAGATTGAACCAGAACTGACAGGATCACAAGAAGAGCGAGTGGAGTAGAAGACAAAAGCAATAGCGACAAACGCGCAGACCTGAAAAAACCAATCAGTTACTGAGTGGTTCATGAGTGCGTTCAGAAAAAATGAAGAGTGATGTGAAACGCTTGAGGAATTGAAAGGTCACACGATAGAGGGAGAGGAGCCCAAGCGGTCTGCTGTTTTAGTTAAATATTTTTAAGTTAGAATGAAAAAGGGCTTTTTCCCCTCGAAATACTTGTAAACCATTGCTTGTAAGAGGGGCTATTTCGTTTTACAAACCAGAAATTGCAAAGTTTTCCTGTTGGAGAAAGTGCTATGTGGAATGCATCAATGTGATTAAATGAGCAATGTTGAATGGGAACTATTTCGTTTTCAACTATGATTCATTAACTGTGAGAGCGTTCTAACTTCTTGAACCTATGTTCTTGTTTGAATGTTCTTCAGTATACTTTGTGATGTCTTCCACTATGAGTAATGGGACTTTTTAACTGTTGATGAGCTATCTTATCATGTATACTTTCATTCATGTTTATATGTTTGGTCATAAGAGCAGCTATCTGTGATTTTCCATAACACATGGACAGGATTACATTACTCATAAATTGATACCCATCTCTCTAGAGATAGTTTAGTTAGTATTTATTTTCTTGCATATATGGGATTCGGATGTTTGTGATTTGTAAGATGAGAGGTAAGAACCTGCACATCACATTGTGACTCCTCTTTGCATCCTTATCCCCCTGCATGGTTAATTAGGCACGTGCATATCATACTTTAAGTAAAAAAATACAAAATATATACGGTGGACCAAGCCGCAACTGGTAAGACCTTGTTTTTTGTTACTTGACCTACGGTAGCCGGACCACAAACTGGACAGATTCCCTACACCAAACAGTCACTGGCTAGTTGGGAACATTGACTGGGGAGAATCCCCTGCTATTGTTTCCTGCAAATTTCCAGGCCTCAATATTTTCTGGCACTAGAAGGAGTGTCGCCATTGCATGGCTGGCTGCGGAAACCGATTTTCCTGAGACTATTCCACCGGTAACAGTTCAGAAAGAAGTGGGATTCATGATCCAATTCCAAAAGAAAGGGGTAGAGACCATTTCTTTTCTATCGACAACGAAGTTGTTAATAATTTGAGAAGACACACTAGGGCATACATGAAGAATATTGGAGGATTGCCGATCATCCCTGAATTTCCCAGAAGAGAATATAAAAGGAAGGATCGTCCTATATTGGAAGACTCAGTGCTGGTTGGGGATTGGGAGGAACTTGTGGAAACAGCCTTACAAGAATTTGTATTGCCTTTGAATCAATAAGGTCTAGATACTCCTCACAGTTCTCCTACTCACACTCCAGTTTGTTCACCTCCTCACTCTCCACCCAGACTCATGGCGAGCGTCAATGCTAATCAACCACCTAACCCACCGAATCCACCACCTGCTTGGAGAGCCAGATCACCTTTAAACCTGACACCTCCGTTACATGACTTACCTCAATCTTTTGAAACGATGCTGCCCAAATTCGACCCAAGTGAAAAGATACTAGTAGACGACCACCTGCAAAGTTTTTATTTGGCAATAGAAGGGTTAAGGGCAGGGGAGTATGAAGATGTGGTTTGTAGATTATTCCTGCACACCCTTAAAGGAGCTGCATCATCTTGGTATTTTGGTTTGCCTACAAATTCTATCCCTGATTGGGATACCTTCAAGAGGATTTTTAGAAGTAAGTATGCAACCCAGAAAACTCATGCATCTCTCATGAAAGGACTATGCGCCTTGAAGAAAGAGAGAAAGGAAAAGGTGCACAGTTTCACCCAAAGGTTTGCAACATATCTTAAGAATTTTTCTGAAGTTGACAGACCTTCGGACAAGGTCTTGATTGAATATTACACCTCAGCTTTAGGCCCTGAGTTGGCCATGTTTGCCAAAATAAAGGCTAAGCCTACTTTGGCAGAAACCTATGAAGAGGCAGAAATAGTAGAGGCTGAAAGGGAAAGTATCGAGGATTACCTTGAACGATCAAGAGAGAAAAGTGTGGGAAGGAAAGCCTTGCTGTTCAATAAATCTAAGGAAGAACAATCACCAGATTTTGAAGGTATGGAAAAAATGATGCAGAAGCTTTCTAACAGAATTATAGAATTGGAAAAAGAAAAGGAAGCTCCAAAGTTCTACAACCCCTATTACAAGAAAAGGGAGGATAACAATCAATCCCAACCGCCTCCGCATAATTCAGCATCTATGAATTTAACAGAGGTAGGAATGGACAATTTTTGCACTTTCCACCAACAACCCCACTCTGAAAAGAATTGTCCTCAATGGATAAAGTCGATGATGTTGGTTATGAATCAGCTATTGGATTCTAAATTAACAGAAGATGGAGATGAAGAAAGAAAAGAAAGTAACCCTTCAATGAAGGAAAAAGAAGAGGAAACCATGGTTCTATGGAATTCTGTTTCGTTATTTGATGTTGAAGAAGAAAAGAATTAGATTTACAAGGATTTCATGGAATACAATGTAACAACAAGGAGCCAAGGGTCGGTTAAAGAAGACAGTCTCATACTCCCAAAAATCAAAAGGATGCAGAAAAATGTTAAAAAATTTCAAAATAATTCCTTAGCTAATAAAGTGCCTGAATTCACCATTACCAACCAAGACCCTAGGTAGAATGATACGCTAGCCAAGCCCAATGAAGAAAAGGTGAATGCTGATAAACAGCACCCCATTGAACCACAGACGGATTATGACATCATGGAAGATATAAAGAAGGTAAAGGCGAACGTTTCACTATTTGAAATGTGTAAAGTGCCACAACAAAAATAAAGATTATTGAAGGTGCTTGAAGCATCGGATGAGAAGCTTCCCACTGACAATCGACCCAAGGAAGAAGAATAAATTGGAGAAACCAGCATTGGAGGTAAGTCTAAGAACAAGAATCCACCTTTCCTCCTCACTTTTGAAATTTTTAATCACAACGTACATAATTGCTTGGTAGATTCAGAGGCGTCGGTTAACATTATGCCAATATCAGTCTGTAAAAAGATAAATGGGAAGCCAAAGCCATCCATGTGGAGGGTTGTTCAGTTGGACAGGATGAATGTAAAGGTAATTGGTGAGATGGAGGATGTCCTAGTCCACCTGGCTTCAAATGATAAAGTGTGCCAAGTTATTGATATCATGGTGGATGACATACCAGACGCTTATGGTCTTGTTCTGAGGAGAGATTCGTCGGCCAAACTAAACGGATATTTTTCCTCTGATTGGTCTCATCTATGGCTTCCATATAAAGGAAGTCTAAACCAAATTAAAATTATGAGGGAGCCTCACATGAAATACAACGTTACTCAACTTGAGGAAAAGAATGAACCCATGGATTCTATGTTGGGAAATTATTTTATTGAATTGGAACCAGGAAATTACCAAGCAGAAGAAGCCAACAACTCGTCAGACGCTTAGCCTAATCTCCTTCGATTCTCTCAGGCTGATGAAATCGACTGTAACATAGTAAACTTAGCAGTAGGAGTAGATCCGCGTACATTAGTTAGTGATTTCTGGACATTGTTTTTTGATGGCTCTAAGATGTTAGAAGGGTCAGGGGCCGGTTGCATCCTAATCGGCCCCAAGAAGAATAAACATTTTCTCTCATGTATATTAGAGTTTGAATGTACAAATAACACGGCTGAGTATGAAGCGTTGGTATAGGGTTTAAGGAAACCAGTCAAATTAAAGGTAAGTAATATGAGGGTTTTTGGAGACTCTGAAATAATAGTGAAACATGTTCAGAATCAAATACATTGTATTCCTCCTCACTTAAAATCTTATCAAAATGAGGTATGGGACCTTCTCAAGTGTTTTGATGCATTTAATATTATATCAATTCCAAGACTAAAAAATGCAGCAGCTGACTTGTTGGCCACATCAGCTACTAGGCTTGTGCCTACTAATAGTCGATGCTCCATTGAATTGCTTTTCAGGCCCTCTGTCCCTGATATGATTACCAACTTACGAGTGTTCGACGATGATCAGTAGATTATAGAATGCTTAACCAATGATGAGGTATTTAAAGGAGCAATTATAGATGATGAAGAACATCAGGCTGAGCTGAAATATGATAATTTCATCCCCAAAGGAGTCAGAAACTTAGAAAGAATGTTCAATTTAAACGAAAAGTTCAGAAGACCAGTAAACGTGAAGACTCACAGCTCATCTCTACAGTTCGAGCTGATAAATTTAGGGACTGAGACAAATCCCAAATATGTGAATCTTGGCAAATGTTGTTCACCAGCAGAAAGAGATAAGTTCATCAGTCTTTTTAATCAAGATAAAGATGTTTTCCCCTGGAGACACGAATACTTGAAGACATATGACACTAGCATCATCCAGTATGTTGTCCCCATCAAATCTGGCGTCAAACCTTATCCACAACCTTTAAGGAAAATGCACCCCAAATTGAAACCTCTGATCCAAAGTGAAGTCAATAAATTATTGGATGCTAGGATCATTTTAAAGTCAGGAATTCTGAATGGGTCTCAA
Source organism: Pseudotsuga menziesii (assembly GCA_001517045.1). Lineage (NCBI taxonomy): Eukaryota > Viridiplantae > Streptophyta > Pinopsida > Pinales > Pinaceae > Pseudotsuga > Pseudotsuga menziesii. The sequence continues at coordinate 55,919 of LPNX011194306.1, read as the reverse complement.
ATCTGGTACCAGTGAGGAAAAAATATGGAGAAATTAGGCTATGTGTGGATTTCAGGAATTTAAACCGTGCTTCAAACAAAGATAATGATCCTGTTCCACCAATGGAGCAACTACTACAAATGGTCTCAAGTTCTCAATTATTTTCTTTATTGGACGGATTCTCAGGATATAATCAAGTACTAGTAGCTGAAGAAGATAGATTGAATACAACATTCAGAACCAGATGGGGAACCTTCGCTTACAGAAGAATTCCCTTTGGGCTTATAAACATTTGAGCTACGTTCCATAGGGTGATCGACATAGATTTTTGAGGTCTGATTCATCGTAGTGTTGTAATTTACCTTGATGAAATTATGATATTCTCAAAGAAGAGAGAAGAGCACGCATTTCATCTAAGACAGATTTTTGAACGCTGTCAGAAACATGGCATCTCACTCATTCCCAAGAAGTGTGTGTTCGTTGTTACGAAAGGCAAGTTGTTGGGACACATAGTTTCAAAGAAAGGAATATCTATAGATCCGGAAAGGATCAAAGCCATTGAATAGATTCCCTTACCCCATAATAAAAAAGGGATGCAATAATTTATGGGAACAATAAACTTTGTACGAAGATTTGTGCCAGATTTTGCTCAGATTGTCAAACCTATGCAGCAAATGGTAAAGCAAAGTGCATAGTTCAAATGGACTGAGATTGAGAAGAATGCATTCAGCAAGATTAAAACTTCCATTGCACATGCACCCTCCCTAAAAAGCTCAAATTTCGATAAAGATTTTATTCTGTATACTTTTGCATCTGATGATTCACTAGCAGCTGTGCTTACTCAAAAGGAAGATGGGGGGGATGAATTCCCAATATCTTTCATGAGCACTGGTCTACAAGGGGCTGAATTAAATTACCCGACTATTGATAAAAAAGCTTATGCAGTATTCAAAGCAGTGAAACAATTCAGGCCCTATATATTAAAAATTTGAACCAAGGTGATTGTTCCATACCCAGCTGTGAGGTCACTTTTTGTACAAAAGGAGCTAGGAGAAAGAAGGGGTAATTGGGTAACATCTCTCCAAGAGTATCACCTTGAATTCAAGCCAGCTTCTATAGTTAAAGGGCAAGGTTTGTGCAAATTGATGACTGAAAATGGAAACAATGGAGAATATGCATGGGAAGATGAAGCCGAGTTACATCTGATGGATGTATGTCCTTTGTTCACAGCCCCCGAGTCTTGGTATAGAGACCTTGTGCATTACCTTTAGGCAGGATTATTCCCGGAACATTGGAATTCCAAGCAAAGAAGAGCGTAGCATCTCAAATCAGCTTCCTATCAAATTGTTGAAGGAATATCATTCAGAAAAAATTACCGATGGGGTTCTTCTTAGGTTCTTAGAGAAAGAAGATGCGACGAAAGTAATGACAGATTTGCATGACGGGCCTGCTGGGGGACATTTTTCAAAAGATACCACAGCTCACAAAATTATCAGAGCTGGTTACTATTGGACCACACTTTTCAAATATGCACATGCCCATATCCGGAAGTGCGATATTTGTCAAAGGTGTAGTGGAAGGAAAACCAAAGCAGCCGCGCCACTGAAACCTGTGATGATCACGGAGCCGTTCGAACAATGGGGGTTGGATATTATTGGGGAGATAAATCCAAACTCTTCCCTACAACATAAGTACATTCTTACCGTGACCGATTACTTCACTCTCTAGGTAGAATCCATCCCGCTGTGCAAAATAAATGAAGACGCGGTCATCAACTTCTTGCAGGACCATATTATGACTAGGTTTGGAGTTCCAGTTTCGTTTCTTTGATAATGCTACTTACTTTTCATCTATTAAATTAACTGCTTTTTCTCATGAGAAAGGAATAAAATTTCATTATTCTGCTAATTACTATCCTCAAGGAAATGGCTTTGCTGAATCTACTAACAAAAATCTGATTAGAATTTTAAAGAAGACAGTGATAGAAAACCAGAGGAGTTGGCACTCAGTGCTACCAAACACCATTTGGGCTGATAGAGTCACCCCAAAGTATTCGATAGGATTGTCACCGTATACCCTTGTATATGGTAAAGAAGCCATCCTTCCCCCCAATATCATGCTACCCTCCTCCATAATAGCTCAAGAGTCTAGAGGGTCGGATGATGAAGTTTTGCAAATGAGGATATATAATCTTTTGAAAGCAGAAGAGGCCCGATCTAAAGCAAGAGAGCACTTTAAGCAACAAAAAGAGGTAATAAGGAGATGGTTCGACAAACACAAGGCATGAACAAAAGACTTTGAAGTAGGAGATTTGGTTCTCAAGTGGGATCACCCCCATGATGAGAAAGGAAAACACATGAAATTCCAGCAGTTATGGGTAGGCCCTTTCCAGATTGCGGCAAAGCTTGGCCTTTCCACTTATAAGTTACAAGATCTACAAGGGTGGGAAGAGAACTTACCAGTAAATGGTTTAGTTCTCAAGCCTTACTTTTCCTGAATTTTGTTTGTGATTCTTCTAACTTGTATATAAATAATCCGGCTTGGTCGTCTTTTTAAGTCATGTTTGTTTAGTTTTGTTTTAGTTTAAGTTTTACTAATTTCAATAAAGGAAATGAACCCGTGGTTACATGGGGAACATCAAATATTTTGGGAATGATTAACATTCTTGGGTATAATACTGTGTGTTGATGTTAGTCTAAAAGAACTTCTTCCAGTTTAGCAGTTTTCTCAAATAGCTATGCACGCATTCAAGTCCTGCTTAACCCTTGTGTAATAAACTAGAATCAAAGAGTCTGAAATACTATTTTGGGGCTCCATCCATGCCACATTTAAAATGTCGTAAGGGGTGACAGCCCAGGGCTCATGGAAAGGAGCAAGGTAAGCAGCATATTAAATACAAATGATCCCATGCCAAGAAATGAATGCCGAAGGAAAATCAGAGTCAAAACTCCTATGAAAGCATCATATATCAAAACAAATGCTGAACCATATAAGTACTACATTGCCGAAAGTTCCTCTCCTTCTGTGAGCTAAAACATAAATACGCCTCTCACACAAAAGGACACTTGGGATAGAGGAGCCTGAATTAAAATTCAGAAAGAAAGGCATGCAGGAGGACTCATATATAAGAAGGACAAAATTCCAAAAGAACAAAAGTGCTAAAGTGGCATGGGAGTGAGGAACGAATGAATATTTATATTTACCATGTGCTACAATCCTGTGGTGTCCAAGCTTCCAGCTACTTGAAGACTAAATTAACAATGAAACTCATCTTTCGGCCTCAACAGAGTTATCTGGACTTGAAAATCTTGGTTTCCACTCTCCCAAATTGGTCTATCATCAATGACTAAAGGTACATACTTTTTCCATTTGATAAATCCACATAGCTGGAAGAATTCAATGGGTTCGTTTGTTGTTAAACAGTCTATCACTCAAGGAGTAATCGCCCAGAGATCTAGGTTCACGAGGTAATCGCCAGTTGTTGCAGCTGCAACATTTCTCCCCAAATTTTTCGATTTTTGGTCCCCTCCTCATGATTTAGTGTTGAATCGTTTGAATCCATGAACCTTTTGGGCATGATTTATTTTTGAATGATTTTTTAAGGTTAACGCTCGTCCTATTTTCGGAAGTTGCTGGTGTTTGAAAACTGTTGTGGGTCACTGGTTTTGAGTTTAATTTGCTACTCGAAGATGAATTGGACCTTCTAATCTTGTGAAACCACTGTCTTGAAGGTTAGACAGTCTTTGACCATTGCTAAATTATTGAGTTTCAAACTCCTAGCATCTGTATTTTTCAGTTGGATCGGAGGTTTATTGGGTGGTGTTCCCGCCGTTGTGGAAAATATTAAAGTTTAGCTTTGAATTCTTCTTCGATGCACATGTCTCAATCGGATGAGTTTTTGTTTCATGTCGGAAAGTGTTGTTACTTTGTTCTCCGTAGTTGCGGACGACAGATTGTGAAGTCCCCCAATACATTGAATTTTCAACCTTGCTTTGTTGTTCCCACCGATCCTTAAGTTTTGGGCTTCCGCCGTTGTGGATGGAAAAAGCACTAGCCTTCTGGTCTTTTAGTCATTTTTCTTCCGACCTAGATTTTTGCCTATCATGGATGGAGATGTCCTTTACGATTCTGTCGTTGCGGCTGGGAAAATCCTTTGGCTTCCGATGCCAATGTTCTTCTGATTTCTGATTGAGTTTTTCCCACCCATAGCTTAGGTCATAACCTTTTCGATTCCGATGGATCCATGTGTTTCGCAATACCCATCACCTGTTAAGACCCGCTTATGCAGCTATGAATGAGTCTTCCTTTCCGATGTTAGCGTTCTAGGCCACCGATGAGTCTTTCGTTTCCATTGATTAGTGATTTCTTTCGAATCTGTAGATGTACGAGATAATGGTGCCGACACTTGTGAAGGTCCTCATGGCCATGATGCAGTACATATCATTTCTTGTTTCTTAACCATTTTGGTTAATATAATTTAACGTATTTCAATTTTATTGAAGATACGGTCCTAATGAATGATAGATGTCATTTGTTTGCAGTTGGACTAAAGGGACTGGTCAGGCTACCGCGGCGTGAAGGCGTAGTTGGACAACTGTTGCATAGATTGAACCATAACCGGCAGGATCGCAATAAGAGCGAGTGGAGTAGAAGACAAAAGCAGTAGCGACAAAGGTGCAGACCTGAAAAAACAAATCAGTTACTGAGTGGTTCATGAGTGCGTTCAAAAAAAACGAAGAGTGATGTGAAATGCTTGAGGAACCGAAAGGTCACACGACATAAGGAGAGGAGCCCAAGCGGTCTGTTGTTTTAGTTAAATATTTGAAAGTTAGAATGAAAAAGGGCCTTTTCCCCTCGAAAAACTTGTAAACTATTGCTTGTAAGAGGAACTATTTCGTTTTACAAACTAGAAATTGCAAATTTTGCCTGTTGGAGAAAGTGCTATGTGGAATGTATCAATTCGATTAAATGAGCAATGTTGAATGTGAACTATTTCGTTTTCAACTATGATTCATTAACTGTGAGAGCATTCTAACTTCCTGAACCTATCTTCTTGTTTGAATGTTATTCAATATACTTTGTGATGTCTTCCACTATGAGTAATGGGATTTTTTAACTATTGATGAGCTATCTTATCATGTATACTTTCATTCATGTTTATATGTTGGGTCATAAGAGCAGCTATCTGTGATTTTCCATAACACATGGACAGGATCACATTACTCATAAATTGATACCCAGCTCTCTAGAGATAGTTTAGTTAGTATTTATTTTCTTGCATATATGGGATTCGGATGCTTCTGATTTCTAAGACAAGAGGTAAGAAGCTGCGCATCACATTGTGACAGCTCTTTGCATCCTTATCCCCCTGCATGGTTAATTAGGCATGTGCATATCATACTTTAAGTCAAAAAATACAAAATATATACGGTGGACCGGGCTGCAACTGGTAAGACCTTGTTTTTTGTTACTTGACCTACGGTAGCTGGATCGCAAACCGGATGGATTCCCAACACCAAATAGTCACGGTCTAGTTGGGAACATTGACTAGGGAGAATCCCTTGCTGTTGTTGCCTGTGAATTTCCACGCCTCAACAAACTGTTAATGCTGGTTATTTGAGTGTGCAGGTTCAGCCATTAACAGAGCTTCAAATTTAGGTATGAAACCCTTGACTACCTATTCTATTTTTCCCAGAACAACTGTTGTTTATACTAGTTGGATGATTTAATTCATATACTAACCATTTTGGTTTGATTCTCACGTTAATAATCTTCTAGGGTCTGTATTCCTAAAATGCTAACCCTAAAATGTAAGTTTTTATATATGTTGTATATTATAGGGTTGTATCCTTAAGATTGTTTTTGTATTATTCCAAGTATATAGTTTATGTTTACTATAACTAGGTTTTGCTATGAGTAGTGTAATTATTTATTCCTTCGGTTTTATTACTCTTCTCACATATTAAATTTGTCAAGAGAGGCTTGTTTCAAGTTTTAATTAAAACTAGTTCAACACTAAAATAAACAAGAATGCTAAATATGAATATTTAGTAACAGAAATAGAACATAAATTAAATACAGTAAGAACAGATTATATCTAAAACAAAGCTAATCAAATCATTAAGGAACTTTCAAGTTCTGTATCCATATTACAGATTTATATTAAAATACTAGACATAAATGAAACAATATTATAAATAATCAGAGGAGTCATCATGAGCATCTATGTGGTCCTTTATCAAAACTCTGTTTACGTACATAATAATCCACAGTCTTATTTAAATTTCCCAAAGCACATAACATTAACCAACTAGTATATAAAAACTCTGTATTATCCAACAGAGGTCACGACATCGATTCCCATGGATGTCCTAGACCCAAGGAAAAAGTACAAATTAATAACCATAGGTTAAATTTACAAACTATAATCAAATAATGCAACCATGATGCTACTCTTTAAAATATTAAGAACCATAACTAATACATAATGCATAGAGACAAATTCTCAAAAATAACCCATAGTCTTTACACATGGTAACGCCCAAGATAAAAATCATGTAGGTCATTTCTATTCTTAATCTAAGGCCACACTATATGTTAGGTATGCAGGAAAAAATTATCAATAACCATAATACTTCCGATAAAAAAATGGAAGCGTTGTTATCTACTATTACAGTCGCTACATCGAGGTTGCATGACCTTGGTATGGTGCAAAACATAAACTATGGCCTAGGTGACACATATTTTTAATACAGAGAGTCCATTTACAGTCTAAACACATCAACGAATGCCATCGTGGGTTTATAATCCCTCACTTATACAAAACTAACGAATTCATAATATTAAAATAACCAACAGATGCTATAGAAATCATTCACCCAATTTACCAATTTACGGCAATGATAAAATCAAATAACACAATATGGTTTTATTACAAATCTATTATGTTAAGGAATCAACCTTTAAACTATCTACTACAAGATAAACAAGAAATGAATTAATAGTAAGACTATCGTAGCAATGACGGGGAAGTGTCAAGTGATTCATGGCTTGGCATTTCAACCACCCATGCTATTCACAAATTACAACCCATTAAAATACTCAACATATAGATGTCAAACGAAGGAAAATGCTTGTGCAAAAATTGTTGTATTAAACAATTAACATAGATTTCACATTACACAACACAGTAAGAAAAACGACACGAGTCATTTATTAAAAATGCAGAGTATAGACATCATACAAAGTATGGTAATTTCGCAGTGTCTCCACATAGTCATTTTTGGAGCCAAACAAAGTCTATACGAGAATGCCAATGGGTTATGGCACCATTGCAAGTAATGGTGCAACCCATGGCTCAAAGGCATAAACCATTGTTTAATTTACAAACCCAAAATTTATAAACAGAATGAGAGGAAGTGTGATTCCACTCCACGACCAAAGCCATCGAAACATCTAATTAAAATCCAAGTCTATAATACTATTCCCAAAGATGAATTTTAAACCCCACATCGAAACCCACAACATAAAACCCCAACCAAGCAACAAATATATGCATAGTTTTCCCAAGAGGGCTGAGAGGTAACAAGTAGAGACTTGCTCACACACTTACCATGGCCTTTATTGCAAACGCTTGGAGCCAAAAGAGTTGAAGCCATGATGCTCCTCATTCCTTTTTGGCACCTGCAAACACAAGTGAAACTAGGGATGAGAAGTATGGCCACGTTAAAATCATTAAACAAAAACAATGTGTAGGAGTATGAACCAGATGAATCATACCTCATGGTCTAGAGGTTTCCACCATGTTATTCTCCTTGCGCAAAGCCAAAGTGCATAAAACCCAAATGAGAAACACAATGGACAACCATCGTGTTCCCAAGCCCTAAGCTTGGGAATTTATAGCTCTCCCAAGAGCATTGAATGCACGAGCTCATGACCATTAACTCCATACCAAGCTCACTCTCCATAGTTTAGGTTTCTTCTCATTACTATGTATTTGATCTTCTCACATGAAGGCTTAAACCGTGCTATCATATGGTTTCTACCATATGCTATAGTTTCACCACCCCAAAACCTTAATTTAGATTGTATACTATTACATGGTATGCACTTTTGGAAAGTATCATTCATACATAATTATGCGCTATTCTAAAGTCAAGAATCCAAGCTTAAGTATAAATGTAATGTTTAAGCCATAGGTTTAGAGCTTAGGGTCTTAATCTCCTTGGTATCAAATTATCAATGCTTAAGGACCATTTCATATGAAGTATGCCATGGTAACATCTCTTACTATAATAAAACCAAGCTCTGAACAAGTAACCAATTTATGACCTGCCATTAAAACAAGAAACATGTTAATAACTGTAACAAAATAGACATCAAGTGCATTTGTATATATTGTATAAGTATCACATAGTTAATTATCTAGGCTAGATAATTAACAAATTTAAGATTACCTTGCTACCAATATAAAACAGTAATGAAGTGTAATGATGAACAGTAAGAGTAAATAAATATTGAAATGATACCAACTCCCTACTAAGAATTGTGTCGTGAGGTAAACCTGGAAATAAATTAAAAGAGGTGCCTTAGTTCGATTGAACTAACTAAGCATGTGTAACAAAGTAATACTTTACCTCGCAAACCGTCATGGGAGAACAATTATCACCACTCTGCCCACTTTGTTTCCACAAACAAAGTTAAGTTAAGATTCCATAATTAACAAATGCGACAATGTAGAAAGAACGAAGCATTAAAATCCACCGACGACACATAAACAACAAAAGTGTAAACATAATACTAAGTAGTAAACAACAGTACAACATTATAAGTAAAATAAATTAAAAATAATGACTAAAAGTAAACGACAGCACGTAAGAACAATTTACGAATAAACAGAGGTACATGAAGTGTACAATATAGTTTCATAAGTGAATAATGTTCCCTCTAGGTAGTTTTTAACTAGCCTATAATTTTTTATTTTTTTTGGGACATTACACATGTACAATATATATATATATATATATATATATATATATATTATTTGTCAACATTTGTCTTTAGGTATCATATAACATGATCCCTAAAATGATGACAGTTTCTTCATTAAGGCTGCTAGGTAGGTGGTTAGGTCTACTAGGTTAGGCAACTCTAAACATATTTCCATGTTGGATTCCCTTGTATAATATGGTAGTTCTTCAGTACTTGATGAGATACCAAAATTCAATATTTCATTTAATCACATATAAATAAGTGAGATGAGATCATTATTTTAACCAAGTCGTATTCACTCGACATAATTACTTTCTTTCAGTAACTCCCAGGGCTTATCCACAACCAATACTCAATGATAAAAACAAGAAGTTACAACTTAGTGCAATGCTAGAGATCCTTGCTCAACACTAATTCTATGATGTATTTGTAGGATACACCTAGGGATACAATGTCCAAGGATCCAATGTTACAAATATTAAGGTCAACATCAACTTGGAAGGCTCCACAGCTTATGTCAAACACTTCCAATTTATCTTTTCATGTGCTCTAGAGCTCCATGCTCAACACAAATGTCTCAAAACTCATGTGCTCAAGAAATTATTACTCAACACAATTATCAATACTCATGTTCTCCAGAGCTTCTCCCTTAACACAAAACACCAATTACTCATTTTCTTGAGAGCTCCTCGCTCAACACAAAACATCTCATCAATCATGTGCTTCAGGGTCCACTCCGAACACAAGCAAACATATATACATATTATATGTAATTGGATTACACCCAATATAACAAATAAATGATCATGTTCATATGAACTGCAGTCTTTGACCCAATATATCAAAAGAAAACATCAACGCAAGATTATAATTGTTAGACACTGAGAGGGGGGGTGAATCAGTGTAAAGCAATAATAAAACTTTTCTTATATTGTCATGATTAACTATCAATTCATCATTCAACCAATCTCATAATCATTTCATAAACTTCATCATTCACATATCATAGCATTTAAATCATCAAGAACCATAACACAATGTAATTTTGTAATCTTTTTGTATTAGTTGTGGTCCGGCTATAACCGTTAGGTAAAATCAGCACCTACTCTCCATGCAAGACCCTACCTAGTTTTCTTAGACCCTGATAAGAAGGGTTTGAGGTATCCTAACCGCAAAATCAAGTCAAGCTTGCATTTAAAATTGAAGTTCACTGTCATATCAACATCATCTATTTCATCAATCTATTCTGCTACTGGTCAATACTACGGATCATCTGCTCAGCTCTGATCATGCTCATCTGCTCATCGTCAACGATGCTCATTGTCAAGTCATCATACAGCTCCTATCACTGATCATCAATATCTCCTCTTCAATGCTACAGGTCATAGGTCTACTCGTCAACACCTCAATCCACTTTCCAACTCAATCAACTGCTGCTAATCATCAATAAGTTCTGCTACTCATTGTCATCAACTTGTCCTTATCATCAACCTGTTAAACTTGTTGTTCAAGTATGTGCTCACAAGGATCTACTCTAACAACTGCCAAAACATCACTGTATACTAATATATTATTTCTCTGCTATACACTGCTCGCGTATCTCTGTTGGTCATTCTCTGGGATCTTCTTATCAAACTACTGGTCGATTTCTGCTACTCATCCTCATCTCTGCTCATCATTCTTTACTGCTGCAGTACTAATCAGCAAAGCATCATCACCATCAAGGCATGTATATGTCATCAAGATTCCAATGTTACCAAGAAGGTCTGGAACATCATGGGGTACTCATTATAGTGTTCAAGGAACTATCATATGATCAACACAGCTCATGTCATCACTCTATAGTCAACCATTTAGTATAGACCTCTATCCATCATTCCTGCACATCACAAATGCATATCAAGCATACATCATCATTATCAACATCATATCACTGTTTAAACACTACATATATATACTGTATACCTGTCAGTACATCAATTTCTGTCTTGACTGTGTATTCTAGTCATCATCATGCTAGGGAATCATCATTGTACAAGCAGAATTCAGACTCAATATGTCATTCTTTCTTCAGACAAAATTTGGGACTATGTCAAGCATGGAAAAACCTCCAACACCAGTCATTTTGTAGCAAATATTTACCAAAAATATTAGTCCTTCTCCAAAATTCGGGATGGTTTCTAGAGGAGCAGTCACTTCAATCAAATCGTCCTTAGTCTGTGAGTTTACCTCAGTCCACGAGTCCTAGCAAGCTTACTCTACACATCTTCATCTTCGTTGGCTTGTGTTTGAATACTCCTTCAACTTTGGATCTCTTGGTCGTAAAAAATTGAGCCGCAAGACCAGTTCAAGATTGAACAGTCACAACAAAAAAGGTTAACCTGCTTCTCCCACTGAAATTTCTCAGTTTATCCTCCCATGAATTTCCCTGCTCCTATTGTTCTACGGCTGCCTCAGAGATGAATTTTCCTCAGTCTCGAAAATTTAGAGCAAAAGATCAAATATTGTGTATGAAAATGAGAACGCTGATTAGGTATTTATACACATTTTCAATTATATTTTTGAGTCGACCTGAGCTGACCTGCTATAAAGAATATTTTATTTCTGGGCCGACTTCACAAAGATATAATTATAAATTTAAATGTACTTGGAGCCGACCTGTCTCTTGTTTTCTTCCAGTGTTTAACTTCTTCTATGAACCAACACATTAGCTTATTTAGTGGCCAACCTTTCCTTACTTCTTGAGGCTTCTACTTCAAGCGTTAGGGCTACTTCACCAAGTCTTGTGGATCAAGGGATTTCGTGATGGTTTTCAAAGGCTAACACAACACCAAGGTACGATATGTGAGTGGGTCATATGACTGAATCATGTCTTCTTCAATTAACAAGTGCATAAACCAAGTTTCATCATGTGTAAGAGGTATTCATCAAGTCTTCAAGGAAAAGTACTTCTTCAACAACCAACATATAGGATTCAAGAACCATCATACCACCATGGATGTGGGTTTCAAGGCCTTATTGGTCTTCTTCAACCACCTCAACCACCTCAAGAGACTTCCTGGGGTTAAGATATAACTTGTGGGGTAGATGGGCCTTCTTCTGCGGTAGCATGACACCATTAGAGCATAAATGACCATAGAATGGGTCATTAATGTTTCTCCAAGCCATTTAGGGCTTCTCCATCATTTACCAAGGCTTCAAGACCATCTCTAAGCTCTTAAACATCATCAGCAGGGTCTTTAACATCTTCAACAAGGTGATGGGTATAGGGACCTTGTCAACTCGGTACAAGGTGCTTCAAGGAACCAACCCTTATTGTAAGGGATCAAGGCACTATAGGAGGGACTTGGTGGCATAAATGACATCCTGTGGGGCCACTGCAATTCCATTTGGCATCAATGACAATTTCATCAACAATATCCCCATTTGTCATTGATGAAATTCCATTTGGCATCAATGGCAATTCCATTTGGCATCAATGACAATTTCATCAACAATTCTCCCCCTATGAGCATGCTCCCCTTTTGTCTTCATCTCTCCCTTTGTTTTCATTTCTCCCCCTTTGGCATCAATGGAAAAGGGTGTCCACATACTTGAGTCTAAGATCTCTAATCACTACTCACTGCTCACCCTGTCAATATGCACGATCCTAGGACCTGTCTGTATACCTGGAGTAACCATCCTTTCTTCGTTGAGTTCATCCTCCAGCCTTATGAACTCAAGGTGTGATAAGGTATTTGAGAGACCTTACACTTGGCTTGTCGTATGGTAGCCATCCTCCCTGCTCTGATCAACCTCTCCTATCTGCAACTGCTCTGTGTTCCTCATCCATACTTGCTTCTTGGCATCTATCCTTTGAGCATTTGTTCCTTCATTTGTACTGGCTTTCCTTGATGAGTTGTCTAGGTAAATTCTCAAGGATTGTTTTCGTGTACTCAAACAATCTTGAGCTTTGTGCCCAAGGCCATTGCAGCTATAGCACCTCATCGTACAACAGTGTGTAGCAATGAGACCAACATCTGACTGAGTTGTTGGAGCTTCCAACAATTCTTTGATCAACTTCATTTCTCCATGCTTGAGAGTGTCCCTGACTGTAGACATTTGTCTTCTGATATTCAAATATTCTTGCTGATATGTATGGAGTACTCCTTCTTGGTTGACTTCTTTGACTGGCACATTCATGGGATTTGTGTCCAAACCCACTGCAGGTGTAGCATCTTAATGTGTGACATGTGGCAGCAACATGTCCGACTTGATTGCATGTCCAACATCTAACTGAGTCATTGGGGCTTCTAGTTCTTCTTCTTCCATAGAATCTACAATCCATAGCGTTATGACCAAAGTTAGAACAAAAATAAAAATAACCATTGAAGCCACTGGCATACCTGGGTCTTGGAGTTGTTTCTTTAATGAAGTTGGTTTGAGGAATATACCTAACTTCTTGTTTCATCTTTGAACTTCCAAATTCCTTGCTGTCATGTGCAGGTGCATGGGGAGCATCTTTGGACATTGATGGACCTGCTTCTGGAGTCTTCAGAGACCAAGTGTCATCTTCATATTTTTCTTTGTTCTTCTTGTAACCAAGACCAGTTTTGTCGAGTGGAGATCTTTGGAAATATAATATCTTATCTAGGATAATTGAACTATCTTCATACAGTATCACAATAGTTATAATACACAACATTAAACATACATTGTATATCATGTCATCATTACTGAATATGTCTCTTCTGTAGATGATCAGAACTGTAGATACTCATGTGACTGCTATAGATATCACTGCCACCTCATCACTATCATCAACCTGTCACTTCCATTCCCCGCTATCATATCAAGGAAGTCATTATCATCGTTATGTTGAACTGTCAAGCCAAGCTGTAACTTGTCATTAACTGTTGCACTTGTCATCATCTGTTGTTCTTGTCATCAAATCACTGATTATCATTGTATGTGCAATTTTACTACTAGGGCATCATCAAATCCTTGTTCACTTGGCTTCAAGAGATAACTGCTACAATAAATTAGCAAAAACGAACTTCAAAATTGAATGATGATCATATTCATGCTGGCCTGTGAATTAGCTTGCACACAGTCAACTCAAGGTTGTGTCTTTTCTTGCAAACTTAAGACTACCATCTGCTTATACAATCAGAGTATCTCAAAAGTTTTACTTGGGATGTGTTAGTCTTCTATAGAAGGCCCCAACAATTTATCAAACCTTAAATTGTGTATCAAGCTGCCACTATGGGTGTCCTTTAGATGATGAATGTGTTGAGAAGTACCCCAAACAATGTCCACACTAGGACTTTGTAGAAGCCTAAAGAAAAATTCAAGTCAATACTGAACTGTGTATATACTATGTATGTCGAATTGGCCCGTGTATATCAAAATTGCATGGACTGTGTATTCCACATCCTTGGGCTATGTAGATGACTTCAAAGACTGTTTATATGCTGAGAAAAAGGTCACATTCCTGACTGTTTACATGCTGAAGGTAACACTGTTTACCTGAATACATCACTGTTGTATACATCCCCTTATACTTCACTGCTTACACTCCACTACTGAATAAATTACTTCGTTGTTTGAATCACGGTTCATCTACCACTGTCAAGACAATGTCTTTATCAAACTTCAACCATCATAGTTAAGTCATCATCATGCTAGGGCATCATCAGTATACAAGCAGAATTTGGACTCAATCTGTCATCCTTTCTTCAAACAAAATTCGGGACTATGTCAAGCGTGGAAAAACCTCCAACACCAGTCATTTTGTAGCAAATATTTACCAACAATATTAGTCCTTCTCCAAAATTTGGGACTGTGTCTAGAGCAGCAGTCACTTCAATCAACTCCTCCTTAGTCTGTGAGTTTACCCCAGTCCATGAGTCCTAGCAAGCTTACTCTACACATCTTCATCTTCATTGGCTTGTGTTTGAATACTCCTTCAACATTGGATCTACTGGTGGTAAAAATCGAACCCCAAGACCAGTTCAAGATTGAACTGTCACAACAAAAAAAGTTAACCTATTGCTCCCACCGAAATTTCTCAGTTACTCCTCCCACGAATTTCCATGCTCTTGCTGTTCTGCGGCTTCCTCAGAGACAAATTTACCTTAGTCTCAAAAATTCAGAGCAAAAGATCAAATTTTGTGTATGAAAATGACAACGTTGATTGGGTATTTATACACATTTTCAATTATATTTTTGAGCCGACCTAAGCCGACCTGCTATAAAAAATATTTTATTTCTGGGCCGACTTCACAAAGATATAATTATAACTTTAAATCAACTTGGAGCCGACCTGTCTCTTGTTTTCTTCCAGCGTTAAACTTCTTCTATGAACCAACACATTAGCTTATTTAGTGGCCAACCTTTCCTTACTTCTTGAGGCTTCTACTTCAAGCGTTAGGGCTACTTCACCAATTCTTGTGGATCAAGGGATTTAGTCATGGTTTTCAAAGGCTAACAAAACACCAAGCTACGATATGTGAGTGGGTCATATGACTACATCATGTCTTCTTCAATTAATAAGTGTGCAAACCAAGTTTCATCATGTGCAAGAGGTATTCATCAAGTCTTCAAGGCAAAGTACTTCTTCAACAACGAGCATATAGGATTCAAGACATTTTCAAAGGCTTTAGCATTATCATGTAATGTCCACGAACCATCATACCACCATGGATGTGGGTTTCAAGGCCTTCTTGGTCTTCTTCAACCACCTCAACCACCTCAAGAGACTTCCTGGGGTTAAGATATAACTTGTGGGGTAGATGGGCCTTCTTCTGGGGTACCATGACACCATCAGAGCATAAATGACCATAGAATGGGTCATTAATGCTTCTTCAAGCCATTTAGGGCTTCTCCATCACTTACCAAGGCTTCAAGACCATTTCTAAGTTCTTCAGCATCATCAGCAGGGTCTTTAACATCTTTAGCAAGGTGGTGGGTACAGGGACCTTGTCAACTGGGTACAAGGTGCTTCACGGAACCAACCCTTGTTGTAAGGCATCAAGGCACTCTAGGAGGGACTTGGTGGCATCAATGACATCCTGTGGGGCAACTGCAAGTCCATGTTGGCATCAATGACAATTTCATCAACAATAATCAATGGGACTTATGCCGATAAGTGTTAGGTCCAAAATTGAGGATATTAGACTCAAATTGAAATTAAAAGGTTAATGCTGTAAGACTTTAACCTGAGCCTATAAATATAAATGTGTATACTGTGTATTAGATTCAAACCCTTGATATGTTTATAATAAACATTGTTTGGTTAATTTTAAGAAACTCAACTACTATCTTAGTGAGTTATCTAGGAGTCTTATTTTTATTACAATTTGTTTGTCTTATAACTATATTGATTGATCTCTATAACTATAACTATATTGTATTTTCAACTAGACTAATAGAAGAAATACCACCAAATTTAACAATATAATAGATTGAAAATAAGGTATAAGTACTATACTAAAAAATGAAGGAAAAAATGAAACATCTATTAACGAGGTGTACCTAACACAATAACTGGAACAATAAATTTTAACCTTAATATTCAATTAACGGAATTATATATCTCTTCTCTTAGAACCGTTTTACCAAACAACTTCCAGATATAGAGTTCATAGCATATCCAATTATCATACTTCTAGCTATTGAGCATATAGTTAAATAAATGCACATACTTAGAATTAAATAATAGTTAGATCCTGGATAATATGCAGAAGGGGATAAATAGCCAAAGGATATTGAACCACCCAACCTTATCCTGAAGCCGCCAAGTTGCTTTCTTAGGACCATCGAGCTTGTTCAGTGAACCACTAGGACAAAGATCAAGGAATTACAACCCACACAACAAATTGCTATAACTCAACACTCAATTTGATGGTATTTATCAGATTTCCTATGTCTTTGGGTCAGTTTTGGAATTAAATTAGCGACGAGCTCAGTTCCTCCTCTCAAGGAACATGACCACATTTTCATTGATTATGCTTTTTTCATCAATTAGAAAGTGATATGTTAGTGATGTCACTTGCCAACCAGCCTTCTACAGCTCCTCATTCCTCCTAGTGGGATAGTGAACACTCATTTAACAGTCTTCCTTGGATATGTGTCTCTTCTAATTAATTATTAAAATAAATAATTCTTCAATTACACTCATCCTTGATCAAGTTGGTTATAAAACTTTATAATAAATTTAACATAATGTTTTCTGAAATAAATAATAAATATTTATTTTTCAGCTCTTGGTGTGTTACAAGATAATCAAACTTGTCTCTCACACTTATAAAAATGTCACTTCCAAATGAAATAATGTATAGTCCATGGAATATGCAGTGTAGAAGTATCATAGTATTTTGGATTATATGCATTTTCCATGAGAAATATAAGAATGTAGATTATAAATCCATATAATTTTTCCTCAAATAATATCATGGTCTAAGTGACATCTTTGGTGTACTCAAAACATAAAAAATAAACAATATCACACTTTTAGAACAAATATTTCTCTTAGAGTACACATGTTGTGGCTTGGGTCATTTTCATGGTTATTAATAGATAAAAGTAATAAGTAGTGTGAAGGGTATAAGGCCCTACACTTCTACTATAAAGCATTCCCTAGAGGTCATGAACACCTCTTATGAAACAAGTTTCAATAATTAATGTATGTATTAGGTGATGTGACTTATCCTTAGCATGTTAAGCCAAAAATTCCATACAAATGATTATCTCATACTCTACTGAAATTTTGATCATATTAATATTAACAATGATAAATTCTGTGTGCTAGGTTTTTATGGTTATTGACTTCAACAATGCAAATCGAAATTTCTACAAATCTCATGATTTTCATCGACGTTTTGAGTCCACATCAAGACTCATCATGAGGATTTTTTATATCATTAATAATAATACTAAATTTCAAAACATTAAAAAATGTTACATAAAGACAACATACTTTTGTGAGATGATAAAACAAATTACTTATATTAAAAAAATCTACTAATTAATTGAATATTTGTAACTTACCAAGCGTCAAGAGGGATCCAATCTCCTCACGTGCAAACCTCTTTTGAGGTATTGCACTCTTAAACTTTTCTTACTTTCCTTCTTAAATTTTGATATATAAAAAATTGATCTTAGTAGAAGTTAATGGTGGTCCTCGTGGTCGTCATCATCAAATATTTATAATTTATTTTTATACTCTCATATTCCAATATTCCATAGTTGGATCATAATTGTATGTTATTCTTGTAAATTTGTTAAAGAATTTTATTAACTAATTTTGTAATTTATTAGTTGTAGTTGGATCTTAAAGGTACACCCTTCATGTTGGACCATAATTGCTTTTAAATATTGCTCAATTGCAACATGATATTATTATATAATAAATATGTTCATACAACCTCATATCAAGACTTGAAAAAACCTTAAAAGTTCCAAATTTTAGTGTTTAATCTCAAATTAATCTTAATTCAAACACAAATCCATTGGAAAAATAGTTAAGAGTAGATCATGTTTCAACAATAAAAATGAAGTTAGCCAAAACCTATAAGATATGAAGTTATATTATCATATATTAAACTATATTTTTTAATTTTCTTAAAAATAACATTTCCAACATATTATAATATAACTTTTTATAGAAAGTAAAACTTTTGCATTGCAACACTTCTTTAAAAAGAAAATTTAAAAATATAGTTTAAATAATTCAAAATAATAATATTTATAGCCTACATTTACATGAGTTACATAAAGTTACAACATCTCCCTCATGGCTGACATTTACATGAGAAAGGCACATGCAATAAGTCCAAAAAACAAACAAAAAAAACCACAAAAAATACAAAAACAATTCACTAACAACAACTTCCCAATGATTGGTTATTAATATATATAGTTTTTCCTTTGGTTATTAATATATATTGATTTTTCTTTGTTGCATAACATAATTTTAGAAATACTTTTTAGCAGTTCCCATAGTTTTAAAAAACATCATTTAAAAATATACTCTTATTATAAAACTAACCCTTATTCACACTTAAACTACATAAATATGAAACATAAAGATTTAATATAAATGACTTGAAATTAAGTTATTTAATATTCATAGTTAATACGAGATGTCAAGGCACTTATCAACTTTGAAAAAAAAGGAGTGATGGGATACTTAATAATACTTAAAGTACGGAAATATTTAATATAAAAGTTTGAATTAAGTTATTTAACTTTCATATTTAGTATGAGATGTGAAGACGAGCATCAACTTCAAAAAAGTAGGGATGGGATAATGCATTCCTCGCTGAAATTCTCCTCGAAGGATTAGGTTGTAACAATTTCTGCATAAATTTACAAAAAAATTAGATAAACATTCATAAATCAATACTATTATAAATCAATAAATATTTAAATAACTTTAAAAAATGCTTTTAATAAAAGCAGAATATCTTACTGATAACAAGTCCAAACCACATTCTTCTAAACGTGGAATGACATCTCCCAAATCCCGCGGCCTAAACTTAGGAAATTCAGAACTCCAATACTTAAGCTTACTTACTCCCGGCCATGTTTCTTCATTCGGAGTTCCTAATACCCTGAAAGGCAGAAGTTCGTATTTTTATTTCGATCAAGAGGATAATACAATTACAATAATCACTTTTTATTGGGCTTAAACCAGCATAGATTCAGCTTTCTCTCGCTCTATCATGCGCCGAGCGGGATCCTACTTCAACAATTCACATACCTGAGATAAATCCAAGAAGTCACCTAAGACAAATTCTAATTAGATGCCACCTCGATACAAAGAAGCAAATCCAAGAAGTCATTCAGAGAAAACATACTTCTTATACAGTAATTCAATTATACAGTCTTTTTCTTGACAGAAAAAGACTGTATATAAAGAGATAAGCAAATTTATATAATTTCTCTTGAAGTGAAAATCGCAGATTGCAGATAAAGAGATAATGTGCTTTGCTGGATCTAAGCTCGAGATCAGTTCATAATTGCTTCATTATTAGAAGTGAAAATTTTAGAAGGGAAAATCTAGATACCAAAACAAAAACAAAATCCAAAAAATTGCAGATGGATTTTGGTGCTCGCCATCAATCACAGAAATATGTGGCATCAAAAAACTCCATGTGGGTGTAAATATTCACAGAAATTCATAGATAAAAAGCTTGAGAAATTCCATCACATACGTTTTAAATCAATATATAAAAGTTTAAAATGGTTTAACCTATTTGCAACTCATCGGCGATAAACCATACATTACTGGATTTAGGTCAAGTTATAGAATGTTCACATAATTAGGTATGTTAAAGGTCCAAACACAGTTGAGCAATGCCTCCAAAAGAAAAAGTTAAACTAGATGGGCTCTCTCCCACTACAATCATACAAATTATTCAAACATAACATTTCTGTTACTCATTTGGAGCTAGATGACTCTGCTTATATGATAGAATATTCAAGAGGAAACCAACACTATTATGCTATGTGATTCTGAACAATAAAAATGCTATAAACGTTACTGTTACTAATTTGTAGCTAGATGAGTCTGCTTATATGATAGAACATACAACAGAAAAACAACTCTATTGTAATCTGTGATTCTGAACCCTAAAAATGCTATAAACCCTAAAATATAGCAGATAACTGAATAACGAGTTATAGCACAGTCTACTTTAGTTTTGTATTTGATGACTGTTGAGCTCCGGGATGGTACCAAGGCTAGGTTTCCATTGAGAAGTAAACACAGACCGAGACTATTATTGGTCACTCTATCACAAATCTAGAAAATTCATAAATAAATTTAAAAAAAAAATCCTTTTATAGATTAGGTTTATGTGTCTTGACCTTAAAGTGCATACTACTTGGCATACTAGATTACCAAATTTGTAAGTGATGAGGTGGGGG
>LPNX011194306.1:4897-30036 GCA_001517045.1 Pseudotsuga menziesii | reverse complement strand
CTAGTAGGAAGTTCTTAAGTTAAATTATTTAAATATTAACCCAAAATAATGGAAAATGGTTAAATCAAGAAACCAAGGTTTCTTCATTTAACTGTCCCTTAGACTGAAAAGTCTGTCCATAAAGACTCAAGCCAAGGAAAGGGTTGGGGTTCTGATTTTTACCTTGGAGAATTATTATTTCTGCATGTTTTGCTCTCAAGTGATTTCTTGGAGAAATTTTTCCTGCAAGGAAAAGGAGAATTTACTGAGAACTGAATACCAATTAGGAAACCCTACCTTAGGAGTTCTAATCTACTTGCATGTTAAAGTTCAGCTCGGGGGGATTCGGATTTAAACCAGGAACAGTTCTGGGTCATGGTTGGGTGGAACGTGGTAGTTCCCAAGTGATTTGGTCATAAAAAAAGAACAAAGGTCAGATTTGCACTAAAATGTTAATGTTGGTTATTTGAGTGTGTAGGCTCAGCCATTAACAGAGCTTCAAGTTATAGGTATGCAGCCCTAGATTATCTATTCCAATTTTCTAGATTGAATATTGGATATGCTCGGTAAATGATTATAATGCATTTCCTAACCCTATGGGACTCGTATGTTGGTTAAATTCCACTAGGATCTGTATTTTAAATATTAACTCGAGGCTGTAAGTTGTTTTCCTATATCAAATTTACCTAGGGTTTATTCATGAGTTTACTTCTGCATGTTTTATTCATTAATAAATGCTTATCAAGGGTTCTACACCCTAGTTTTAATTTGTGTACTTATTTATTGCATCAAGCATAAACTAGGTTTTGTTCCCACTATTTTTATAATCATTTTCTAGGTTTTATTTATTCTAGTGACATATTTCATTTGTTAGCAGAGGCTTGTTTTTTAGTTTTAATTAAAAACTAGTTGGTAAGTAAGAGATTAAATATATGTAAGTATATATATATATACAAACAATTATATAAATAGTCTATAAGTGTAATATCCCGAATTTTGGACCTAACACTTATAGGCATGTGTCTATTGATTATGATGATTATTTTGATGATTTATTTTATATTGGGGCAAGGACCCCACTGCATATGAACATGATGATTTTTTTTATTTATTGGGCATAAGCCAATTATTGATGATATATGTATATGCTTGTTCGTGATGGGCGTGGACCGTGAAGTACATGATTGACAAGATGTTTTGTGTTGAGTGAGGAGCTCTAGAACTCTTGACTGATTGATGAATAGTGTTGAGCGAGAAGCGTTGTAACACATGAGAAGATAATTGGACATGTTGCACATAATCCCTAGATCCTTCCATGTTGATGTTGAGCATAAGCTTTGGAGCATCGGATCCTTGGCCATTGTATCCCTAGGTGTATTGTACAAATACATCCTAGCATTTAGTGTTGAGCGAAAGCTCTGGAATTGCACTATCATTGTAACTCCCTACTATAGGTGTTGAGTATGGGATTTGGTAAGCACTAGGGGTTACTCAAAAGAATTTAATAACTTTCGAGTGAAAATTACTTCAAAAAAATATTGATTTCACCATACTTATTTATAAGTGATTAAATGAAATTTTGAATTTTTGTATTCTCATCAAAGTACTGAAGAGCTACCACGTTATATGAGGGAAATCCAACATGCAAGGATGTTTAGAGTTTCCTAGCCTAGTATACCTAAGCCATCTACCTACTTGACCTTAATGAAGAAGTGTCATTTAATCTAGGGATCATGGTATATGATGCCCGGAGATGAATGTTAACAAGTGTTGTAATACTATGTATTTTTATACATAGTATGTATAAAGAATTAATTATGATTAAATATATAAATAAATAAAAGAAAGAAGAGAAGCTCCATCAATTATTATTTATTATTAAAGGATTTATAAATAGTATAATACCTATGAAATTTTAACTAGGAACTAGTTAAAAGATCATCGGTTAAGTATTGAAAATTACCCTAGTAATTAAAAAGGGTTAAATCAAGAAACCAAGGTTTCTTGATTTAAGTGTCCCTTTGACTAAAAAAATCTATCTATAAATACTGGAGCCAAGCAAAGGCTTGGGGGTTCTGATTTTTATGCTGGATAATTATTATTCTACTTGTTTTTTCTCTAAAGTGTTTTCTTGGAGAATTTTCTCATGCAAGGAAAAGAGGCTTGATTTAGAACTGAATACTAGTTAGGAAACCCTACCTTATGAGCTCTAAGATACTTGCATGTTGGATTCCATCTCGGGGAAATCCAGATTAGAACCAAGAATGGTTCTGGGTCATGGTTCCGAGGAACATGGTATTTCACAAGTGATTTCGTCATCAAAATCAGAGGTCCAATCTGTCTTAACTTAATAATGCTAGTTATTTATAGAGTGTGTAGGTTCAACCATTGAAGGAGCTTTAGGAAGAGAAATTACGAGTATGATTTATTAGTATGTCAAGTTCATTTCTAGGGTAAATGCTCGTCGCTTTATATAAATGCTCTTTATATATTTTTAACCGTGGAAATGATGGTTCTATCCATATCTCCTAGGGTTACATTTCTTAAAATATAACTCTGGACTCTCTATGTTATCTTCTAAATTAAATGATGGATATGTTAGATGAATTTTTTCAATATATCTACTAACCCTATGTATTTTATTTTCTGGCGAGACCCTGCTACGGTTTGTATCTTCTTCAGTACTCCCTTGGGTTGTAAATGTTATCATAGGCTGTATATAGCTAGGATTGCATCTCTAAGTTTGTTTCTGTATTCATCCAATATTAAGAAATTATTACTAAACTAGGTAAAATCTAGACATGTTATTTTATTGCTAACCTATTCTTTCTAAACTCTACTCACATATTTCATTTTTCAGTAGAGACATGTTCAGATTATAATAGATTTAATCATAGGATTAAGTTTAAAGAGATAAATATACTATCTAGCTACTGTTACCACCTAAGTTGTACTTACTGGTTTTTTATCAAGTGAGCTTGGTGAACTAGACAAGGATAACTTGTTCGGACTTCAGAAGACGTTCACTCTTACTTCTGAGAAGCTTTGTTGTACTGTATCACATGTTCATACCCCATGGAGGAATTGTAATAAATGTTCTAGCATGATAGTTTCTGTAAAAGACTCAGTCTCTTAGACTTTATTTTTCAATCCGATCAATCCAAGGTGTTTTTTCCCTTGGTTGTTATTGGTTGTTGAATAAATGACTCATAATTTTTGAGTTTTTCACTCCATACCTCCAATGTTGGGGTGGTCGGCTTGGCATTTAGTCCTATTTAGGTTATTAGAGTCTATGTGTTAATGTATAAACATGCTAAACATCATGGTAGAGTCATATGAACATGTCTAAGTCCCCCTAGGTTTTTCCAGCTTTTTTATTTTTTAAATTTTCTCAGTGTTTTTTATTAAAATTTAATTTTTTCAAAACACAGGCTATTTTTTAATAGTTTAATTGTAAAAATTGATTTTGTAATAAAAGTGGGCCAAATAACCAGTTTTACTCATGTAGGTGCTCATTTTCAAGCTAAGAGCACCATGTAAACCCATCGACCCACTATTTCCTAGTTCTGAGTGATTTTCCATCACTCAGGTCAGAAATCCCCAAAAATCAATTATTGATTATTTTAATTAATAAATTAATGAATAATGGATCAAATCAAGAATCATAGATCACCAGATTCTTAGCCGATTTGATTGAAATCAGTCAGATCTGAACCAGATTGACTGGATCTAACAAATCATTGACTTAAGGAGGTGATCAAATCAGTTCTGTATTTGATCTTCAGCATCCTTTATGGGGAATTTCACCCTCCCTCTCTCCTCCACATGTTTTGGCTCATCTGGATAAGTTTGGTGGATGTTTGAGTCAACAGGTTGAGGTGTCAGTCAAATCAGCTCTTTGATTGCCAATTTCACTCAGTGAGACTTAGATCTGGCTCAGTTAGACACAGATCAGGCATTGATGGACTCTCCTTCAGCAACTGTGGTCTATCTCCTTGGGATTTGTGCCCCCTAGGTTGGATCTCCTATTTTTTGTATAAGTAAAGCTCAGGCTGCCTCTTCCAAGCTAGTTAGAGTTGGATTGAAGGGCTTGCTATTGTAATACTGTTGTAATCTTTTGATTGTTGAAATAAAGAATCTTTGGATCCCAAATGGTGTAATTCTCTCATATGTGTGGATTAAGCATTGTCTTACAGCTATTGATGTTGCCATCTTTTCTCTCAGATTCTACATCTAAACCCTCTCTGACTTGAATGATTTAGCTGAATCAATAGGAGTATAGATGGGAAAGTAAGGTTACTTGTTTTTCTTATATCTCATAGCATATATGATTAGAATATTTAGATTATACATGTTTAAAAAGTTTATTTGCATGTAATTCTTGTCTCTTTTTCATATATATATCCAGATCTCACAAGGTTTCATGTAGGATTGTATGTCTAGCTTCAGGTAGCAAATATTGGATGAGCTGTGGATCTAGTTTGAATCCACTGTACATACAAAAGCTTTGCGAAGACATTGCCCCTCTGTATTCCACTAACAGGTTTCCATTGCAGATCTGCTTCAGCAAGAGGCACTTCTCTTCTCCTTTTCCTTCTTCAAAACCAATTATTTTTACCTTGTTACTTTGTTCACAGCTTTGATATTATTTACATATATTATCTTAAATTAAATTTAACATAGATATATCTCGTTAATTCCCATAATCTAGATCTTGTTCTTAAAAGGTTTCATAAGCATTCTAGATTTCGCTTTAGGGAAATCGTCCTTTTTGCATGGAATTTTAAAGGGAATTTGTAGCTTGCATGCATTAGATTTCATTTTTCTGTTATTAAATATAAATCTAGCAATCAGTAGAAATCATATTGGCTTCCTAAAAGGAAAGCCAAGATCCCAAGGAAAGCTTGTATTCCTTGGTTCCCTTTTTACGTTTTTTAACTAGTTTTAACTTAGCCCTTTTTTGGTTATAAGTAAGCTGACCCAAAGGTACTTTCAAAGTTCTTTTGGGAATATTTTAGTCTAGTAAGATTACTAATTTTTAGCAGCTATAATAGAAAAGAGGAGGATCTGTTGTTCGAAAGTGACGTTTGGGCCTTCTGAATCCCCCCAGGGGTCTCCCTCTTTGACTGAAATATTTAATTTTTGCACTTTGTAAGCTCTTGGTTTCATTCTGTATAATAATCAAGAGGCATCATATCAATTTCCTGATATTATAACCATTGGTAATAAAAATAATTCTGAATAGGCTCTTTCGAGCCCATTTCCCATCCCCCCCGGGGGGATTTGCGTCCGTGTTAGTTTTTTCCTTTCGTTCATATTTTTTCAATCTAGCGTAGTACTAATATACAGAGTAGCATACTTTGATTTAAAATCATTTCCATATTATATTTCTATTGGTTTCAAAGTAACTTTAATACTTACCCCACGAGCCTCCTTTTGAGCCGAAAGGTGAAGAAAGGTTCGTGGTAGTCTAACTAGAAAATTATGGTTTGCTTATATTTTTATGTTTCATTTGATATCATCATTTGTTTCAATAACCATAATAAAACCAACCCCTCCTTGATTCCTTGATTCAGGTCCACTTGGACCGAAATAGGTTACTAGAGGGTTTTCTTTTTTAACAAGAACATCCATCTCAAAATTTACTAAAATTGACAAGAATCTAGTGTGTATGCTCTACACTTGGTTGCGGTTCATCTGATCATTCAAGATGTATCAAAAACACTTGAGTGACTAGTATAATTAGGATTCACTCTCCCAAATTGACAAACCATTAGGTGAAAATCCAACACCTAGATCAAACCATTACGGTGGCAAAATACCGAAAGGAAACGGGAACTTCTGAAAAGTGACCTCCGGGCGCTAATATCTATCAGAACCTAATGGGTGATTTGTGAACAATAGCCCCAGAGACTCCATTCATCCCACATATTCCTTGCGGGTAGCCGTGAAGGTTTAGTTTTGGACATACTCCAAGTACTCTCGAGTATATCTGGAGTCCACCCCTTCGCCTAATTTTAAACAACTCATATTTTACATTAACTTAAAATGTACCAAGAGGCAATTGCAAAACATTCACTCCAAGAACATGCAAGTACATTGATTTTCTTTTGAATCCATTTTAAGGAACTGGTTATTTTTTTTGCTATATATATATTGTGTCTCAGCATTGTGCTTTTGTGCGCTCATTTTGTATCTTGGCATCTATGGTTGTTTATGGTTAAATTTCAAACTCCTAAGTAATTCATTCAGTTTAACATCACCATACTAACTAATTAGCCTTAGTAACTTAATAGAGTCTCCCCCCCTTGGCTTCGTTAGGAGTTGAGCCAAAACGGAGGAGTCAAGAACAAGGTGACAGCCTTGACTCAAGACTTGTCCCCAAGGACACACCGAGTGGGCTGAAGATTTTTGCCACATGATCTAGGTGTGTGAAAGGAAGCAACACTTCTTAGCGCCATTGCCAGGGATAAATTTTTTTATTCCCGAGTACGAGTTAGCTTAACTTTTTTCTAAACAACTAAAAATATAAAAACTTTTGATTGATCTAGTCTTTAAAAAACATAAAAATTAAAACTCGATCCATCTGGTGACTCCACTGTCTAACATCCCTTCACATTAGAGGAAATTTGGGGTCTAAAATGGGACTTATAATAAAACATGCCAAAATACGTTTTTGTGAGTTGGAATTCAAGAACCAATAGAATTTCAATAAAATGAGTCAACCATAATGGTTGAATTGACATATTTGTCATAAAAAAAACTACTTTTTTTGTTTGTATTTTCGACATATCACACTGTGTTTTTACTCAAATTTTGATCAGGAGAGCTTGTTGGATGCATAATTTGATTATACATCCAACGAGTACCCACAATGCATAATTTTGACAGACCCAGCTACCCCAAAAACAAGAAATACCTGAAAAAATGTGATGATGATGTCATCATCACGTTTTTTCAAGTATTTCTTGTTTTTGGGGTAGCGGGGTCCATCAAAAGTATGCAGTGTGGGTAGTCGTTGGATGCATAATCAAATTCTGCATCCAACAAGCTCTCCCAATTGAAATTTGAGTAAAATCATAGGGAGATATGTTGAAAAATACAAACACAAAAAAGTAATTTTTTTCTTTCTTCCTCCAAAATTAATCAATATTATTTTATTATTTTAACTATTATTTTATCATTTTCCTTAGGAGGCCCATTTTAGACCCCAAAATTCCTCTAATGAACAATTTCCACCTGATTAAACTACTGACAATTATTCAATCCTCTTCCTGATCCCGAAAGGTTCATTAGGGAAAGATTGAATAGGTAGACTTCTCGTAGAAACCTTGAAAATTTAGGAGACCAATCCCTCTCAGATATCCATCACTTATTTGTAGAAATTCATGTTCACCAATCTTAAGAAATAACGGAATTATTCAAACCTCTTGAATTTTCTCAGATAGCAGGTGCTCCCCATGCCATTCCAAAAGATGCTATCAAGAAGATCCCCATTTTTTAGGTCAATAATGCCATCACTACCAAGTCTCACCTTTGAAAGCTTGAAAAGCACCTGGTTAGTTATTGCAATTATGCTGCCCATGACCATGATGATGTAAAAATGAAGCTCTTTGTTTTATCCTTAGAAGATGATGCTAAAGAATGGTACCTTAACCTAGATGATGATTCATATAAACCTCTTAGTAAATCCCTAGAGGGTTTTAAGAAGAAACGGGGAGAAAAGAAAGAACCAAAACATCTGCTTGCTTCCCTTCATAAGATTAAGAAGATGGAGAATGAAACGATGGATTAATTTAACTCTAAGTTCAGGCATGTTGTTGCGGACATAGGAGCAATTCAATAAGTCGACTTGATCCTTCTACAGAAATGAAGACAAAGGATGGCTCCATCCTCATATCTTACATTGAGTCTTTCACTGGTGATTTGAGGTACCAGTTAAGAGACAAAGAGCCAGCCGATATAAAAACTTCTCAAGAATTGGCCGAGAAAATAGAAAATAATATGCAGTCTTCAGGAAAATCCAACATTCCAGGTTACACTAGGGGAAAGACTTCATACAACGAAGAAAATGGAAAATCCATTGAATCAGAAGAAAAGGGAGCCTCTAAAGATCCCATGGAAAAGATAACAGAGATGATAAAAGACTTGGTTACTAATCAAAACCAACTTATGGAAAATCAGTATACACAATTGCAACTTATGCACAATAAAATAATCACAATGGAAAGAAATAATGGACCTACGAAATTTTAGCCTAGGAAGAATCAAATGTATCAAAAGAAGTTTCCTTAGCAAGAGCCTAGGATTCCAAACTAGTTAGACTCGGCTAACATGGTAGAAGAAGTAATTCCATGGTGTAGACCATGTGAAAAATTCCACCAAGAAAGCACTTGTTATGTTGCAAATCAAGTCATGGAACATGGACTTCCCCAGGTCAGTAATCAGGAAACAACTTCAAGTGAGCCTGATCATATATACATGGTAGGTCGGGCCTACCCTTTGTCACCATCTAAATAGTACAAGCCTGAGGATGAAACCATTGCAGAATCTTATAGTGAAACTTATGATGAAAACTGTAATATACATGATGGGACTCCTATGTGTTCTCCATATAATGATGACAGTCTGGAAGGTTTTGCTACCTTGTGACCTTTTCTCTGAAGAATATGAGTATGAAAATGACGACAAGTATAGCTTGGAGCATGATACAAGTGACAAACACTCCCTTATCCCCAACAAATATGTTGATGAGGAGTCATGGACATTCATGGAAAATCCATTATATGACATGAATAAAGAGGAAAATAATGAACCAGAAACTTTTGATGGTTTTGTTTATTTTTCTGTCTATGGCATATCTAAAGGAGAGAGCATGGACCATGTGGCCTTGGGAAACTTTGATATGAAAAAGGAGCATGCATTTTATCCACGTGATCAGTCTGAGACATATATTAGTATCAGTAATGAAGACAAAGAGAACTTGATATCGGAACCTGATATCAGCAATGGGTAATCCATCACATCTAACATAGATGATGGTGATGACTATTGGGATTTTTGTGGATATCTTATTAAGAATCCTATCTATTCCATATACAGCAAGGGGAGTGTCTATTTAGAAATTTGTGGAAGACCAATCTACTATAATTCCATAGAGGGAAGAATGGATCTAGAGACCTTGGAAAATCCTAGTATGGAAAAGCATCATTCAAAACTCTTATATGATCATTCATAGTCATATCATGCAGATCCACACAAAGGTATCAATAATGAAGACATGGAGAAGTAGTGTTGTGAAAAGATAGATGTGACGTAGTTAGTAGAATATCAGTCTCAACTATCATCTTCACATATAGAGTTTCCTCATAATTTGGAGCCGTATGGGGCTTATACAGTGGATTATCATCCCGTAAGCCTTGATGATCAGTATAATGGTGTAGTCAATCTGCCTCATCATTATGATTTGTACATCAACTCTGTCCAGTCATGGATAGAAGCAGCCTACGCAAGCACTTACAAGTTTGGGAGGAAGTTTGATGACATTATTCATGCCTATTATTTCCCATCCATTCCGCCCCTTCCGGATCATTACGCAGGTTTTCATTTTCTGAATAAAGTATCCTTACTTTGGCTGGTAACCAAAGACAAGGAATTTTTTTTTATGTTAACAAAATGCTTAGGTGGTCACATTGGATTTTTGATTACACTTAACCCTTTTTATATCATACTTAGAGTAGTAAAATAAGCTCCTTGAAAAAGAGCATTTACTTTCCACATTTCTCTTTAGTACTTAGCTATAATAAAACATTTTTTTCATTAGTTAGTTACATTTATTTTGTTTAAATAAATAATCTTAATGGTTCATTTGGTTTTTATGTAAAGCTTATGCTACTGAGGTTTTCTTGTCAAGTTGAGATGTTTTTACAGGGTCTATAAACCAGAGATTTTGGTGTTCTCGTATCCTCTCCTTGTCGTATGAACAGATCAAGCACATGTCCCACAGTTGGAGCCAGAATGTTACCACCTAAGTTGTACTTAGTGTTTTTTTATCAAGTGAGCTTGGTGAATCAGACAAGGATAACTTGTTCAGACTTCAATAGACCTTTAGTGTTACTTCTAGGAGGCTTTGTTGTACTATATCACATGTTCATACCCCATGGGGGAATTGTAATAAATGTTCTAGCATTATAGTGTCTGTAAAATACTCGGTTTCTTAGACTTTATTTTTCAATCCAATCAGCCTAGGGTGTTTTTTCCCTTGGTTATTATTGGTTGTTGAATAAACGACTGATAATTTCTGATTTTTTCACTCCATACCTCCAAAGTTGGGGTGGTTGGCTTGGAATTTAGGCCTATTGAGGTTATTAGAGTCTATGTTTCAATGTATAAACATTGTAGGCATCATGGTCGAGTCATATGAACATGTCTAAGTCCCCCTAGGTTTTTTCAACTTTTTTATTTTTTTAATTTTTCAGTGATTTTTATTAAAATTTAACTTTTCCAAAACTTAGGCTATTTTTTAATAGTTTAATTGGAAAAATTGATTTTGTAATAAAAGTGGGACAAATAATCAATTTCAGTCATGTAGGTGCTCATTTTCAAGCTAAGAGAAACATGTAAACCCATGGACCCATTATTTCCTAGTTTTGAGTGATTTTCCATCACTCAAGTCAGTAAGCCCCAAAAATCAATTATTGATTATTTTAATTAATAAACTGATCAATAATGGAGCAAATCAAGAATCATAGATCAGTGGATTCTCAGATGATTAGATTGAAATCACTCATATCTGAACCATATTGACTAGATCCGTGTTGGTTCTTAATGGGCAGACCCATGTTTACTATGATGTACCAACAAAAACCCTAGCTCACAGGCCCTTTCAGCGACAGATAGCAGAACAACATGAAGTCTCACCCAAAGTAATCCTAATGGGTTGGATGAAGAATTAGGTTTCCTCAACCAGGTTCTAAAGCATCCTAGGTTCGTGCGACTCTTATTAACCAGCGGGATCTCTCTTCTCGTCGCTGTAACTCTTCCTCATGGACTCTACGATGGGATTGACTCTTATCGTATCACAGCTCCTATGCCAATGCACAAACCTTTTCTTCTGCTCAGCTCTTAACCTGCGATATCTCACAACGCAAATCCTATAACAGTGCGATATTGCCTCTCTGTGCTATGATACATCTTACAAATAGACTCAAACTGCTCATGCACACACAACACTCAGAGGCTTTCTCCTCGGGCGTAATAGCTCAGTCGATCTTCACCAGGGTGTTAAGAAACTTCACTTTAAACCTCCTATAGCTTCAACATACTTAACATCACTTATGTCCAGCTCGCTGAACTAAACATACAAGGTCACTTAACATTGTAACTTTAACTGTCATGAATCAAACAATGATAAACTCTTATGCATAATACTTTACACATTCATTTCATATTTATCCTTCTAAGTTACTGTAAACTGAAGGATATCATACATGCATTCATTAACTGACAACAACATTCATGTAACAGATAATAGATAGGAAATACTTAAAGCACAATCACTTGAAACAGTCGCACAACAGATGGATTTTACGTGGTTCACTTCCAGCTAGGAAGCTACATCCATAGGAACTGTGTTTTATTATATCTTGAGAGAGTACACACAGTTCCGCTGCAACCTATTATGCAGCTCAAGATCTTCTGGGAAACTCTGTGCACACAGCGAGGATCCCTTCTCTCTTAGATCTCTTCTCTTTCTCTAATGCTTCTTCTTACAATATCCTCTCTCTCTCTCTCTCTCTCTCTCTCTCAATCCCTACGGATTGTTACATTCATGCTCAAGGAGTCGGCTACTGGTTACAGTAAGATAACTACAGACTAATTAACAGAACCAGAGCTGGACTCTTCTTACAATACTTATACTAGAGACATCCAAGCATCTACCATCTACTATCTAACTGAATATCTAACCTTTTACAATACAAAATACATGCTTAAATAGGTGGCCCGAAGGTCTCACCATGATACAACACTGTGGGCCTTTCCCAACAGTAACCTAAACCCTAAATGTGATAGTCGGCCTATCTGTACTTTGAACTTCCACTTACTGGTCACACCTGCAGCTTTCTGCAGCCTTCCACGATTTCTGGTGTTGATCGTGGGTATGGGGTGCCTCTTCCTCGGTTGTTCCCCTTCTGTCTGTTGTCTTTAATACCTCATCCCGTTGCTCCTTTTCCATTTATGAGGGTAGCCGAGCCCTCCTGTCCTCACCGCTGCCTTCAATGCAGTGGTTTAGCTCTCTCTTCTCGGCCGCTCCAGGTACTCTTTCTCTTTAACTTCCTTGTCCCGATAGTCACGGTTTTCCGTGCTAATATGCAACGGGAAATGTGCTACGGCTTCATGCTTTTACCTTATCTCTTATATCCTCACCAAAACTATCTATCTGCCAAAAATGGAAGCTTCTCTTGTAGCTGTGGAGCCCTTCTCCAACAGTCCCCTAACACTTACTTATGGCTCGTCCCCGAGCCACTAATAGCTAGCTTCTATTGCTGTAGCTTCTCCTTGGCTTCCTATGAAGTGTTTGTGAATTTCTCCCTAAGTCCTGCGACATCTTTCTCCATAGTTTCGACACAGGATTGTGCGGCTTCCACCATATCATGACTAATCAGGGGGTCTTTTGTGTTATCAAGTTCACTCTTGCTCGCAGTGAACTCCTTGACCTTCTGCTCAACCGCATCAACCAACTCTGCAATTTGTTTATGATATGGTTGAAGCAGATTATTGAATTGTATTTCCTTTTCTCGCAACCACTGCGCTTCCTTTTGCAAGCGGTTCATCTCTATTGTATTCTTCATCTTTGCAAGAGCTCCTAATCTCTTGACTTCTTCCTTCATTACTGTTGTTTTATTCTCTATCTTCTGGATGCTCTACTACAAATCTATTCTGTCTGAGATCTCATCTAGCTCTGACCATGTCTTCATCGCATCCTCTAGTAATGACTCTGCGTCATCTATGCGACACTTCATCTGTGTTGAAGCGATTCAGAAGGCCTGCTCCCTTGCTTCCTTATCTGCCTCAGGTGTTCCTGGTGCTCGAGCCTCAAGCTCAGCAATCTGTGCCTTGTGGTATTCCTCCATTTTTGTCACCGTCTCTTCCAGAGCCTTTTCTCTATCTTCAATTCTTCTTACCTGCTGCGGGAGAGGCAAGGAAAACTCTATGTTACACTGGGGTAACTCCAATGCAATGTTCTGCAAGATCTGACTTAGATCCTGTTCCCTTTCTTCATATTTTTTTAACTTCTCCACCTTTGTATTTAAGTCTACGGTGAGTTCTACATGTTGTTGTCACAGCTGAGTGTTCTGATTATAAGTCGCAATCTCTCTATCCCTGAGCTCTGCGGCTACCTGCTGTTGGATCATCTGTAGTTGATCAACAGGGAATTGTGCCAAATTAACCTTGACAGGGTGTCTAACCTGTATCTGCACATCAATCATCAATGCAGGGAGTCGGATACGCCCTGGAAGTATCAACACTATATTGATACGATCCTTGGCAAAGGCTTCCTCACGGGAAATCTCTTGTGTTGAGATTTCTCCTGGTGTCACCTTCAATGACTGAGTCTGCATCAGAGTAGTCTTCTCAGTTAGTGCTTTCAACTCCTGAAGCTGCTTATCTAATGTACTCTGCAGCTTGTCTTGCAATGTCTGCATCTTCTGGAATGATTCCTACATTCCGTCCTGCAATCTCATTGCAATGAGCTTATAATCATCCTCTGTTAGTGCGGCCTGTGTAATTGGCTTTGAAGCTTTGTGTTTTTTCCTCTTTTGTGCCTTTGGTGACACTTCTTCTGCATCTTTCCTCGTTTGTGCCTCTGGTGGCACTTCTTCTGCATCTTTCCTCTTAGAACCCACCTTATCTTTTCCTTTGTCTAATGGGCCTATTGGTGCGGTATCTGCTGGTATAGTTCCTGCTGTGGCATCTTCTAATGCCTTCTTCCAATCTTCATCAAAGTCCTTGATGACATCTTCAACATCCTGCGCTATCATCCTAAATGATCCAGTGGCCCAGTTATCTGTTCTAAACCCTTTTGGCATTAGAAAGATTGTACGTCTGTCCGCCATGCAATCAAGCCAATTGTGATACAAGTCAACATTCTCTGTGCTGATCCACGGTGTCTCCTGGATGACTCGCTTCATCAACCTATAGTATTCATAGAATACTATCATATTTATCTTCTTCTTAGCAGGACTGTTGCTATCCCATAGATTTGCATAGCATGCACCCCAGCACTCTCCGCCTCGTAGCTGTAGAAACTGGGTATGGGGCGTCTCTTTCCACCCGACGAATCCACATAGTATAAGCAGCCATGAGAAGTGGAAGGGGTGGTTTGGCTCGTCTTGTGCTGCAAAACAATATTGTAGAAAAATGTTTAGTAAAAACAAACACCAATTCAATTGTTCACCTTCTGCAACTTGTATGGCAAGGTGAATTTTGATCCTGTAACTTCTTTTGGGTGAACCTTAGTTAACAATCTACCTGCAAGCAGACTGGCTGTGAATCTGAGTGTATCATCTATTATGGTTGTGAGGCCATAAGCCCGACCTCCTCTCTGTAACTTATATTTGTTAACCAGTGTTGCTGGTAGCTTGGAATCCTTGCCCTTCCCTGATATATGTGTCTGAGGGTCCTTACCAATATTGGATATCCCAGTGATACACTGTATCAAATCAACATTCAAATCAATCTTGTTACCCAACCAAAGGTAACCTCCATGTACACAATAAAGAATCACGCGCACCATGCCATTAACCTCTGGACCTCGTCCAAAATGTGGTATTGTCAACAAATTGAGCAAGCCTGACTGCTCAAGAATCTAGACATGTTCAATAGGAGAAAACTCATCTTCACAGGTCCTCGGGTTCCTCTGAACCATAAGATAGTGATTCGGCCAAAACTGAGGATATGTCTTACTGTCTCCAACATTATAGTCTATGAATTTGAGAACAGGGGCATATCCCAACATGTCTCCCTCTTCCTTTACATGAGGATCAATCGGTGGTAGTGGAACAAGAAACTTAGCACCCTTGGGAATGGTTACCTCTGGTGCGTTCTCAACTCGTGGCACGATGTATGCTGTTTCCATATGAGCTTCTTCTTCCTACTCTGGGCTGGACTCTTCTACTATCTTAGCTTGACTCTTCTTCATTTGCATCTGTCAGACCTGTGGTGCACCTAATTTCACAACCTTGGGCAGCATCGTCATAGCGGACCTGAGGCCACCACGCTGGAATCATCGCACAACATCTTCTAAAGGTTCCTTCTCGGACATACACCACCTAGTGCAATACTCTGGACTGGCAATGGCTACGAAAGTAGGGAAGACTAGCACTATGTAACTGGAGAATCTCTACATAGGGAAAACTCTTCAAATTGCTCTATACTCTCAAGCTCGCAAAAGTAACCCTTCTGTGTGAATGATCTGTGTATATATGCTGAAGGCGATAAATACTGTGGTGACGGTCACTTAGCTAGACCCGTTGGTCACATTTATTGCATGGATAAGACAAAAACCGTCATTTTGATTCTCATTAAGTGTTGAAAATCCAATCAAATTTCCCTCGGAAATTGTGTGCAAGTTTCAGTCTCGACCAAGATTTACGAAATATAGGAAGATCGTGTGTACTGTTTCCGAATCTCGGGCTTAACTGCTTGTCAGAAGACGAAGTGACTGGCCGTCTTTCCTTTTTTCAAAACTGTCTTTGTGGCATGTGGAATATCGCAGCGATGCAATGTCACATCGCATTGTCTTGGATGAACGACGTTGAAAACTCTGTAACGTCCTTTGACTTGCGCAAAATAAACTTTCCTACTGCGATTCCTCGTACTTAGATCTTTTTTTTTTTTAATTCTTCTTCTTCTTCTTTTTTTCATTTTTTTTTCAGGTGTAGACTAGTTATGGGTGCGATGCCTCCTTTCAACTACACTGGAGATCTGCACTATGTGCGGTTCTCTGAGTTAGGGCTTATAAAGCTTAAGCCTACTGCCATTAATCAAGGTAGGAAAAAGTTTAATGAGTTGAACGACACCTCCTTCTGTAACTTGCTGAATCTGATATGGCCCCAACCAATGCGTCTTGAACTTCCCTGGAAACTTAATAAACTTGCTGTCATAAAGGAGCACTAGGTCTCCTGTCTGAAAAATCTTGGTCTTGATGTGCCTGTCATGCTAAGATTTTTCTCGTGCCTTCTGCACTTTTTGATGAAATCCTGCAATGAATCTGTCTTTCATTCATCGTGTCTGTATTTTCCATATTGGTAATTTGAGCAATTCTTAAACTAGGAATAATATATTCAATAGGCACAATAGCCTCTTGTCCATACACCAAGCTGAAAGGTGTGTGTCATGTAAGTTTCTTGCATGTGTTCCTATAAGCCCATAATACAGCATTAACCCTGAGGTCCCAATCGTCTCTTTGGTTGTTACAGATCTTAGTAACAACATTTTCTAGAATCTTGTTAAAAGCCTCCACTGTACCATTAGCTTGTGGGTGGTAGGGGGTGATCTTATGGTGCTGTATCTGAAATTCCTCCGTCAAGGCCTCAATAGTGCGATTCAGAAAGTGTGTGCCTTGATCACTCATAAAAATTGCTGAACATCCAAATCTACTTATGATGTTTTCAAAAATGAACTACGCAGTTGTAGCAGCATCACAATTCCTTACTACTTTGGCCTCTGCCCACCTGGTGAGGTATTCTATTCCGATGATGATTTATCTCACACCAGTTCGTTTTCCTAGTGGGTTGATAGGACCCATGAAATCTATATCCCATTTGTCAAATGCCCGCAGCGTCTATGGTCGCATCGGCATTTCATCTCTCACATATATCGCATCATCTGCAAAACTCCTTAGCATCTTTATGCAAAGTAGGCGACCATAATCCTGTAGCTAGAATTTTTTAAGCAGTCGGTTTTCCTGCGAGATGAACTCCTGCAGTACCTGAATGTGCTTCTCTGATAATGGCCTCTTTCTCGTGCCGCATAACGCATCTGCACAAGACGTCATATGGACCTAACTTATATAAATGTCGTGCGATCAAAGTAAAGTCTGCTGCTTTAAAAACTAACTGCTTCTTTTGCTGCTTAGTAAATTCAACTGGTGCCCACCCTGTAGTGAGAAATTGAATAATATCTGTGTAATAGTCATCTGCGATCTGGATAGAAAACAATTGCACATCTGAAAAATTATCTTCTAAGTTACTTGGTTATTCTCCTGAGTCTGTCCACGAGAGATGCTCAGGTCTGGCATTCAATCTCCCTGGTTTTACAATAATTTCAAAATCATACTCCTGAAATAGGAGTAACCATCTATAGATCCTTCCTCCTAACAACGGCTTATTTACCAAGTACTTTAAAGTTGAATGGTCAGTAAACATCTTGAATGGGGCACCCAATAGATAGTTCCTGAACTTCTGTAGAGCATACATCATAGCTAATCCTTGCCTTTCTGTAGTGGTGTAATTCTTTTCTTCGGTAGATAACTTTCTGCTTGAGTATACGATAGGGTGATCGATACCCCCTTCTCCTGTGTGTTAAGACAATCCCCAGTGCGATGCCAGATGCATCCACATGTACATGGAATGGCTTGTTCCAATATGGAAAGACTAAGATGGGTGTTGTGACCATCTTTTCTTTGAGAGTGTCTAAACTTTGCTGGCATTCCTCATTCCATAGAAATTTTACTTCTTTCTTTAACAGTTTTTCCATAGGTGTTGTGATCTTTGCATATACTTTGATGAATTTTCTATAATAACCGGTATGACCAAGCACTGTCCTCAGTTGCTTGACTGAGTTGGGTGCTGAAATATTTACAATGATGGCAATCTTTGCGGGATCTACCATCAAGCCTTGTCTGCAGACAATATGACCCAACAAAATACCAAATGGTGAACAGAATATACATTTCTTCAAGTTAAGAGAAATCGGATATTGCTTACATTTCTCTAACATGAGCCTTAAATCTTTTATATGCTTTTCGAGTAGTCCAAATACAGTCCAATCATCAAAATAGACTTCTATGAATTTATGCATGTATTCCTTAAAGACAGCAACTACTACTCTGGAAAAAATAGCTAGTGCATTCTTAAGACCAAAGGGAATTACCGTATACTGGAATGAGCCCCATTCTATCGCAAAGGTGGTCTTATGTCGATCCTCTGGATCGATCCTTATCTGGTGATAGCTTGAAAATCCATCATTGAATGAGTAGATCTCATGTGTTCCCACATTGTCTAACACTTCATCAGTAAAAGGTGTTGGAAATGGGTCATGCAGCGATGTGTCATTGAGTTTGTGCAAATCGACACAAATTCTGATTTCTCCTTTAGTTTTCTTTTCCTACACAACCATTGGACTAACCCACTCACTTTCTTCCACTGGTTCAATGATGCCTACTGCTAGCATCTTATCAATCTCGTCCTTAACTTTTTGTTTATAATGAGGGTTTAAGCTGTATATTGGACACTGCTTCACTCGCCTAGCATCCTCTTTCAAAGGTATCCTCATGACTCCCAAATATCCAACTATTCCCTTCATCTCTGTAAACTTAGTGGGAAATAGGTCCTGATAGTCATGTAACAAATCTGCAATCTGTCCTACTGTTTCATCATCCCAATAGTCTCCAATAGAGGCAAACTTGGGTTCTGCTTCTGTGCCAGTATTGATCTTTTTAACCTTAATGGGCCTTGTGATCGTTGGAATGTCTAACTTTGGTCCCTCAACTTCGCGAGTCCCCTCTGACTCTGGAATGTTGATACTACAAGGATTCTCATCCTCATCACCTGGGTCTTCTGCGAAGTTGTAACACTCTAGCGCCTGTTCTACCTGGATGGCCCAATCAGGCTGAGCATAGACTAGCAGGGTATAGTCATCAAATATCTTGGTCTTTATAGTTCCTAGAGCTTGATCAATGCTTGGATACTCAGATTCAAAAGTGAAAGTGAGTAGAAAGTTGTCTATCATAAGTGGCCATGTAGTCGTTCCTTTACGCAACTCATTCTCAGTGTAGCAGTTCCTTGGAACTATGTCTAAAGTGTGAATGAATAGGTGAACCCATTCATCCCCTGGAATGTTCGACCAACTCTATTCACAAATATTAATGTGTGACATGGGGTCACTTTCTTCTGTATATTTCTGCTGTAGACGCTCCTTGTCATTATAGAATCTAATCTCCATCAATCTCTTAAGATCTTCCCATGATGCAATATGTTCTTTATGTGCATACCACCATCTTGCAGGTGTGGCTGTTACTGCAAGGTCAATAGCTTCCATCCTCTGCTCATGAGGAATTTCCTGCTCAAACTGCTGTAGAAAATCATTGACATCTATTAAACCATCAAACGACAGAGTATCCTTAATTTCTACACCAATCCATCGTAGTGACTTAGTCATAAATGCACATCTGCGCACTGAAACTTCATGAAGTCTATTTTGCCAATTTTCTAAACCAACCTCCGAATCCAATGCGCACGAGCTGTCGCATCGCCAACTAATATTTCCATCTGCGGTCGACTTGATGTAGCCACTCTAATTAGTGGTCATTTGATAAAATCTCTCCATGTCACTCACCTCTTCCTCTGCTCTAATAGGTTCAATGTATTGAGGACCCTGAAAAGGATCCAACTGCGTGATAACCCGAATCTGATTGTCCTCAAATGTCATTTTTCTTTTCTTCAATTCGATAACAACCATGTTATTGACTTGACAATCAATGCCTAATAAAGCTGGGTAGGGTATGCTATCACCAATAATTTCTATGACTTCAAAGTCTGCAAATCTACGAACTCCGTCAATATCAACTAGGACTTGCGGTAATCGGCCTAGTGGTGATACCCTCTACTGATTGGCTAATCATAGATGGATAGGTGATCTAGCTAGCTTAGGACTACACATCTATTCCCATGTATTCTTAGTCAGAACATTTACCTCTGATCCTAAATCTAGGATTACCTCATCCATTTCAAACTCTCCAACTTGCGCTCTGAGTCTCATTTCTTTTCCTGTTCTTGTATGGCCCATTATATTATGAACAACATGCTGCATACTACTCATGGAAGAAGGCTGCTAGTACTGATCTATAATGCATTGAATCTCTCCTATGGGTTTCTCATTCCTGACGAGTTTCAAGCAGCTCCGCAGGAAGGAGTGTACACTTTTTGTCAACTCATCCTCTTCACAACTTACTGATGTGGTAGCCTACGATATCTGCACAAGACTAACGCCACAAGGTTCTTTCTGCGGTATGCCCCTATAAGGAAATACCTCCGATCCTGGTAGTGTAGGTTCAGCAAAGAAAGTTCCAGCTTACTGAAACGTTTCTTTTTTCTTCTGCAGGTCGAGTGGTGTAGACTTGTTAGTCGCTTTGCACACCCACTCCGAACCTGTGTTCTTTTTGGTATCCTGCGATGTCCTACTAGTAGAAGCACCACTGCGAGTCACAATATTGACTCTTGGTTCTGGTTCTTTCTGTTCAACAGTGATAAGTTGAATGTTCTGATTTATTATTGGCTTAGGATCCCTCATCTTGGCTATCAAGATAGGACATTCCTCTATGGTGTGATCATAGGACTTGCAATATTTACATGTTGTAGTAGGATTCTAACAATACCTAGCATAATGTCCTATAGTTCCATAATTGTAACAAACAATTCGTACTCGGTCGTGGCCAAAGCCTCCACCATGTCCTCTTCCTCTAAATCCTCCTCCATGGCCATCATGAGCCGGTTCATGGCGTGGACCTGCTGCTGGTCCCAGTGTCTCTGACTGGACTCTGTAGAAGTCATGTTTTCTCTCTATCATGAGCTCATAAGCTCTGCAATTGTTTTCATCATGTCCTACTGACTTATAGAAGTTACAATATAAGTTCTTGGGGGTTTGTACATACTTCTGAAGTAGAAGGCATTCATGTGGTCTATGTCCTCTTGTTCTACAGATTTCACACCGTAACCCTTGGTTCTGCACTAAGGGGTTAGGAGGCCCACTTGCTAGATACTCAATGAATACTGGACATCTATCTTTGGTATGGCCCTGTCCTTTACACTTTGCAACCTCCTTTCCTTTCTTAATCTCATGCAGCTGTAAGGTGAGATTGGCTAGCTAGTTTGTAAGATTTTCATGCATGTTCTAGTCTCTGCTAAAGGCAAAGCCTCTAGTTTCATTTCCATCTCCAACATGTCATCCTGCATCTTGAGTTTCTACTGCATTAATGGAAGTCTGATGTGAGGGAGTAGTGCCGCGATGAACCATTCCTTATGCTGCTCCGGTGCAAACTCAAAACTGACTTGGTCAATAAGGGCTTTGAATTTCTAGTCAAAGTGCCATACTGACTCTGTGGGTAACCACTTGATGTATTTGAGTTCTATTATGCATTGTGACTCAGACTTGGGTTTCTTAAATTCTTTAATCATCACAGTTCTGACCTGTAGAAGTGTTCCGATATGCACTAAGGTATACTTCATATACCATGTTAGAGATCTGTCTCTAAGTGTAGTAGCCAACTGGACAAGCTTAGTGTTTTCATCTTGGATCCCTTTAATGGTCCATATGGCTTCACATAAGAACCAATGTTGTTCTGGGTCTTCTGCCCCTGTACCCTTAAAGGTAGGTAACTTCATGTAATCCCCCATTCTGTTTATATGTGGTGGATGCTGAGTTGCTGTGTTACTACCACTTTGCAGTGTAAATGTCGGTGATGTAGAGGTAGTATGTACTATATGGGAACTACTAGATGCAGTTCCTATGGGATTATTCTGAGTCCCAGTCAGTTTCTGTGGGGTGTGAGGGTGGTAAGGGATACCCCCTAGAGTTCTTTCTATATTACTCTGACTCTGTTCTCTATTACTCTCTGAACTGTCTTCAACGAAGGAATATTTGAAATCTACTTTATATTTCTTACCACTACGTGTACATACAATTTCTTCAAAATCACTCTCAAACTCTTGTGACATTACACTTTTCTTAACTTATTCATCTGAGACTATATCCAGTACTCCTTTTTCATGCAATAACATCTTAATGGACAAATTTAAATAGTTCAAGTACTTACCACGATATCCTTTGAAGAAGTACCTCTCCTCTTGACTGAAACTCTTTCTTTGATCGACTGCAAACTATGTAACTGAAACTCTTTCTTTGAGCTCTCTCTTCTCGACCGCTCCAAGTACTCTTTCTCTTTGAATTCCTTGTCTCAATAGTCATGATTTTCGGCGCTGATCTACAGCGGGAAACGTGGTATGGCTTCGTGCTTTTACCTTATCTCTTATATCCTCGCCAAAACTATCTATCCACCAAAAATGGCAGCTTCTCCTTTAGCTTCGGAGCCCCGCTCCAACAATCTGAAAAATCCTTGACTAAAGGAGGTGATCAAATAAGATCTGGAGTTGATATTAAGCATCCTTTATGGGGAATTCCCCCCCCTCCCCTCTCTCCTCCACATGTTTTGGCTCATATGGATGAGTTTTGGTGGATGTTTTAGTCAATAGGTTGAGGTGTCAGTCAGATCAGCTCTCCGATTGACAATTACACTCAATGAGACTTAGATCTGGCTCAGTTAGACACTCATCAGCCATTGATGGACTCTCCTTTAGCTGCAGTGGTCTATCTCCTTGGGATTTTTTCCCCTAGGCTGGATCTCCTATTTTTGTATAAATAAAGCTCAGGCTGCCTCTTCCAACCTAGTTAGAGTTGTATTAAAGGGATTGCTATTGTAATATTGTTGTAATCTTTTGATTGTTGAAATAAAGAATATTTGGAGGCCAAATGGTGTAATGCTCTCATATGTGTGGACTAAGCATTGTCCTACAGCTATTAATGTTGCCGTCTTTTCTCTCAATTCTGCATCTGAACATTGTCTGGCTTGA
The DNA here is from genome assembly GCA_001517045.1 of Pseudotsuga menziesii. Lineage (NCBI taxonomy): Eukaryota > Viridiplantae > Streptophyta > Pinopsida > Pinales > Pinaceae > Pseudotsuga > Pseudotsuga menziesii. The sequence continues at coordinate 7,147 of LPNX011194306.1, read as the reverse complement.
ACGATTAAGCTGAATCAATAGGAGTATAGTTGGGCAAGTAAGGTTACTTGTTTTTATTATATGTCATAGCATATATGATTAGAATATCTAGATTATACATGTTTAATAAGTTTATTTGCATGTAATTCTTGTCTCTTTTTCATATATATATCCAGATCTCATGATGTTTCGTACAGGATTGTGTGTTTAGCTTTCAGGTAGCAAGATTGGATGAGATGTGGATATAGTTTGACTCCACTATACATCCAAAATATTTGTGAAGACATTGCCCCTCTGTATTCCACTAACAAGTTTCCATTGCAGATCTGCTTCAGCAACAAGCACTTCTCTTCTCCTTTTCCTCCTTCAAAATCAATTATTTTTACTTGGTTAATTTGTTCACAGCTTTGATATTGTTTAGATCTATTATGTTAAAGTAAATTTAACATATTTATATCTCCTCAAATCCCATAATCTAGATCTTTTTCTTAAAAGGCTTCATAAGCATTGCAGATCTAGCTTTACGGAAATCGTCCTTTTTGCATGGAATTTTAAAGAGAATTTGTAGCTTGCATGCATTAAATTTGTGTTTTCTATTATTAAATATAAATCTAGAAATCAGTGTACATCATATTGGCTGACTAAAAGGAAATCCAATATCCCAAGGAAAGCTTTCTTTCCTTGGTTCCCTTTTTACCTTTTCTAACTAGTTTTAACTTAGCATTGTTTTGGTTAAAAGTAAGCTGACCCAAAGGTACTTTCAGAGTGATTTTGGGAATATTTCAGTCAAATAATCTTGCTAGTTCTTATTAGGTATAACAGAAAAGAGGAGTAGCTTCTTTTCAAAAGTGACTTTTGGGTCATCTGAATCCCCCCAGGGGTCTCCCTTTTTGACTGAAATATTTAATTTTTGCACTTTGTAAGCTCTTGGTTTCATTTTGTATAAGAATAAAGAGGCATAATATTATTTTTCTAATATTTTAACTGCTGGTAATAAAAATAATTTTGAATAGGCTCTTTAGAGCTCATTCCCCATCCTCCCTTGGGGGATTTGTGTCCGTGTTATTTTTTGCCTTTCGTTCATCTTTTTTCAATCTAGCGTAGTACTAATCTGCAGAGTAGTATAATTTGATTTAAAATCATTTCCATATTCCATTTCTATTGGTTTCAAAGTAACTCTAATACTTACCCCACTAGCATTCTTTTGAGCCGAAAGGTGAAGAAAGGTTCGTGGTAGTCTAATTAGAAAATTGTGGTTTTCTTATCTTTTTATGTTTCATTTGCTATCATCATTTGTTTTAGTAACCATAATAAAATAAACCCCTCCCTGATTCCCTAATTGAGGTCCACTTGGACCGAAAGAGGTTCCTGGAGGGTTTTCTTTTTTAACAAGAACACCCATCTCAAAATTTAATAAATTTGACAAGACTCCGGTGTGTATGCTCTGCACTTGGATGTGGTTTGCTCGATCAGTAAATATATATCAAAATCACTTGAGTGACTAGTATAATTAGGATTCACTCTCCCAAACTGACAAACGATTAGGTGAAAATCCAACACCTAGATCAAACCATTATGGTGGAAAAATACCCAAAGGAAGGGGAACTTCTGAAAAGTGACCTTGGGGCACCAATCTCTGTTGCACCCTAATGGGTGCATTATGAACAATAGCTAGAGAGCCTTCATTCAGCCGACATATTCCTTGTGGGTAGCCGTGAAGTTTTAGTTTTGGACATACTCCAAGTACTCTCGGGTATATCTGGAGTCCACCCCTTCGCCTAATTTTAACCAACTCATATTTCACATTAACTTAAAATGTACCAAGAGGCAATTGCAAAACATTCACTCCAAGCACATGCGAGTACATTGATTTTGTTTTGACTCCATTTTAAGGCACTAGTTATTTTTTTTGCTATATATATATATATATATTGTGTCTCAGTATTGTGTTTTTGTGTGCTCATTTTGTATCTTGTCATCTATGGTTGTTTATGATTAAATTTCAAACTCATAAGTAATTCATTCATTTTAACATCACCATACTAAGTAATTAGCCTTAGTAAATTAATAGCGTCTACCCCCCTTGGCTTCATTAGGAGTTGAGCCTAAACAGAGGAGTCAAGAACAAGGTGACAGCCTTGACTCGAGACTTTCACCCAAGGACAAAATGAGTGGCTTGAATATTTTTGCCACTTGACCCAGGTGTGTGAAAGGAGGCAATAGCTACCTTAGGGTATTACTTACAAACATCACTACTCTATAGAGAAATAT
>LPNX011194279.1:47683-105375 GCA_001517045.1 Pseudotsuga menziesii | reverse complement strand
AATACTAACGAATGGTTGGTTTACTTGGTGCTCTATTTAAATTTGGTGTGCTTAACTAGTTAGCCACAACCATCATATGGCACATGGGAATAGTTATTAATTAAGTGCTGAGTTTGCACATTCATTATATAGCTACTAACGAAAGCAACTCCTTAAAGCAATTCGTCTCAAGCTTTGCATGGAATTATCTACCTACAACTAGTGTTATATGCATAACTACTTGAGTGATCAAGTCTTTTTAATTAGCTCCAGCCATATATAATGCTTGTGTAATGTTTAACTGTCATCCTATTTCTGAATTGCAGAATGCCATGTATCTTATTAGCCGTTGGTTTTCTGAATGGCATTGCGAATCCATCTACCCAAGCTTGAAACCAATTAGAACAGAGCCATTCATTAATCCCTTTTGGTCAATAGGAAGTAGAGAATAGAAATCTTTGAACCGAGCATTACCAGGATAATGGCAAAGAGTAAAAATTTATTTTGGCCTTAATGTTGATGACACTGAAAGGCCATAGGCCTACTGTTTCTTTTGGTACATCTTGCTAGACTATGACTTTAAATCACTCTCATCATCATAATATTATCTCTATTCCAAGATTCTAAGACTAATTGGTTATTCCAAATAAAGAGAAAAGTAAAAGTGAAAAATACAAAACCTTCAAATGAAACCTTAGTTTTATGCAAAACAACTATATTTCAATTTGATGGAAATGAGCCACGAATTGAACATAAAAAAAAAACCAAAGTAAGCTAACAAAGAGTGAATGCACATAGAACAAGGAAATAAATGATATCACTAGATGTCAAAACAGGTGTTAATAGCCTCCAACAAGTAAAAAGGTTATCCACATGCAAAAGTTTATTAAGAATTATGAGTATCTATCCATCGATTATGAGAATAGATCTCCAAGTGGCTAGGTCAATATTTGCATCATGAACCCAAAGGGAAAAAAGTAGACTTGTCCTCTTTTTGTCTTACATTGTATGTATATATGGTAACACCATTGGATAAAAAAGTGCATAAGTTTAGGTGCGTCTAGTAGACCTAGTACTACCTCTATTTATTGTGACATAGGCTTCAATATGCACAACTTCGAAATATGGATTAGAAGAGAGAAAAATAAACAACTCAAGTTATTGATAACTTTTGGGATCATGGTTATTTGTTGATAGTATTATCTTCCCCTACCATTACGTTACAAAAGAATCCATCTATGAATTTACTCTGAAGCATATGTACGATTTAGTGGGATGAAGTAGGCAATGCACCCTATATAACATTATTATTGGATGAAATTGTGCTCAAGTCTAGGTATGTACACAAGTGACGAGACTATAAGTAAGGAAAATCAGCTAGTTAGGCTATTGATATTTTTTAGATTATGGTCATTTATTTGTAGTATTCTCTTACCCTACTATCATGTTGCAAAGGAATCCATCGATTGAGCCTATCTAGATTTAGTACTAAGACCATTCTTACATATTGGATGAAATCTTCCACCATTCACAATGTTCAATTATAACTGTGAAAGAACTAAGATTTTCATAAGCTGATATATCTGTACAAGGAGAAATGTACAATAGCTAAAACCAAAATAGCTATGTCACAAATCATCAAGAGTATTATGACAAGAAGGAATCTCTATCTTGGTGAAGGTATTATACAAGTCACCTCTATACATAAACTAAAATCATATAGATTGCATTATAAAAGGGAGTTGAAAATCAAAAGAGCAAGAAAATCTAAAAGCACATGCTTACAAGAGAATCACATGGCCATGTATTTATCCTACCCTTCCTCCTCCCATGCTACAACTCGAGCCTCTACGACATTCAATTTAGCATGTTCCATATCATTAGACTTGAGTGATTTAGATGCATCTTGCTCCTAAACTTCTTTACTATCCCATCCCATGATATTTGAATTTCCAAATTATGCACGTAAAGCCATAATTTCCCTTCCAGTGCTCTCATGCGAGGTATATACCAAAAAGACTTAAATAAACTATATAAAAAGACTTAAATAAACTAGCGAGGTATATACCAAACAAATATTATATAATGGTTTCTTTTTATGCTAATGAAAAATCATCATTTGTATTAAAAATCAAACATCTGTGTGGGAAAAAATCCTTTGATTAGAGGGCAGTCTTTGCGTTGCACAATTTGCATAGTTGTATTGTTTGGTCATATGAACATGTATGCCTATCCATTTGAAAAATTGTAAATAAAGTAAACTAAATCAAATAATGACTCCAGCTAGATGCATATGACAATAAATCCCAATCAGACCATAAATCAACACTCTATAGATTTGTTACACCACAATGAACATAGTCTTTATTCCCTTCTCTATTTAGTAACTCTTCATGTCTAAACACAAAAAAGGAATCAATTGACCTGTGAATACGAGTGGGAAATATGCTCTATAGTGTTGAAAATTTAGAAATTATTTGAAAAGAAAATCAACAAAACATAATTACTCCAATACCTGGATTACGACATCCCACCACTTGACCATGCTATCATCATGTGTTGAAAGTAATGAAGTTTGTCCTATGAAGAATACCTCACCAATCCAATAAATGGAGACATCCATTACAAAACTAGTGGTTAAAGGAAATGTTGATCCTTTGAATAATTCCTTCCATCTTAGCTACAATATGCTATTGAATCATATGCATTACAAGGATGGTAACATAGATACTATTGATATAATATTTCTACAAGTTCTAGTTTGATCCTGAGCTTCCCATTCTTCATAAATGTGTGAAGGATCTAGGGGAAAAATAGATGATGGGTATGGTGTTGTTGGAAAAGATTGATTTAAAAGTTAATGAGTGGATCTCACTTGTACATGAAGTGACTCATGGAAAAAATGTTAGGAATTTGCTTATCAAAATGGATCAAACATGACAAAATTCAACATAGGAAAATAAGGAAATGTAGGACTCCGTGGATTAGATTAGAGTCCATAATCCAACAAACCATGGAAATTTAACAACGCAAAATGAATAAGCATTTGATGAATACATGGTTAGGTTCTTGAAGAGGAATCTAATCCTTAGGATTTATGAAAATATTTTAGATATGTGACTGTCATGGAGAAGATTATGGATACTAAATATAAGGTTTCTCTCATATACCTAAAGTTATTTTGTGCAGAAGCCGAAAACGCCTAAATATAGAAACATACTTAGTATTGAGCTGACAAAAAGAGATTACTTTGACATTTTTTACTCATGCCAATACTTTTTATTTTTGAGCTCATATTTAAATAAATGGATGCATATGCAACTTAATTCTTGTGACAAGAATTGTTTATTATTTTGATTTTCCAAGTCTTAATCCTAGAGTTCAAGTTTTCCATCCCAAGGCCAGTATTTAGTCCATCACTCCTCTAAGTCATGTCTAGTTCTCAATGTCATTTTGTAAAGACAAAAAAATAGTATGAATGAATTTAGGTTCCCATGTTCAAATTTTAGGGGTCAACTCACTTGACATCCAACGGTATGTATCATATGAAAATATAGAAAAATGAAGACAAGTCACTTGGTAGAAAAGATATTGAGGAAGAAAACTGTTACACTTTTCAGTTGCACAGATTTGTTGGAGGATTTTTAGGTTCTCATGCATCCCACAAGAGGTGTTATCCCAATGTGATACCACCGCTATCCCATAACCTAAAATTTAATGGATTTTTTTTAAGGTTATTCAAAGTAAATTTTTGGGGAATCCAACATTCCACCTCAAAACATAGGAGCAAAGAAATCATGGAGTGTAGTTTCTAAGTTAAGTTGGTTCAAGAAGTAGAGTTTAAATGAAAGTTTTTGTTAGTTTGTGAGAGTGGGTATTATTGGGATTGAACCTAACACCCAAGAATGTACACAGGTATACAATGAAAAATATTTCACGTTGATGCATCAGATCAATATCTAGAACAATGTTGCAAATATCTCCAATTTCTCCCAATATTTCCAAAACTTTATTGAGCTTTAAATTTTTCTATTGTTCCTAATGTTTTTGGTATTTTCTATGTTTTTTAGTTCCAAAATTATGTTTGTTGATATTTTCTAAGTTTTTCAGGTCCAAGTTTATGCCTACTAATATTTTCCCCGACATTTTCCCTAATATTTCCAATATGTGTATATCTAGGCCGCCAGTGATATATCCCAAAATAAAAATTGCAACATTGATCTGGAAAAATATTTGTATCTAGGGATGCAATTTGGTAAGGGTGGTTGAAAATTGAAAATTGGGTTTGAATCCATTTTGGAAAGCATTTATCTTTCAAGAGAAACTAGAGAAAAAAATCCAAATATGTGGAGAGGTGCACAATGTCAAATACTAAACCCTTATGACCTTCTTTCTCACCAGGAATGTGTTTCGAGTGACTCTATGAACTTCATAAACACTTGTCAGGTTGTTTCAATAGATAGATTTTTCAAAAAAGAATTTTCTTGTTTTGGAACAACTACATACTTTTTGGTTTAATGATGAACCTAACAATGTAGAAATTTCAAGAATGTCAAAAGACCCATGCCTAACTTGTAGAACATTTACATAGTCTATATTCTTGCCTCTAGTGATTATTTTTCACCTCTATGTATGGTAATCATCATCATCAAATAAATGTATGTGTGTGCACCTGCATAAATACCCAATACACAGCTCAATCAAACAAAAGAAAACATATTTATACCTTGATTTCTGGATATTCATACTATCTTCTTATGCTTTACCTTTCAAAACATCATTCAACATACTTCATTTTTTGTTCTGTTGCAATAGTTTCATGTTAGGACCTATTGCAGCTGCAACTTATTTCCCAACATTAAAAAAATTTGGGACCCTCCATTAATTCGTTGTTGCTCGGTTTTTTCTTTTGCTTGATGGTTAAATGAAGATTACTTTTATGCGAGAAATGTTTTAATGTTTGAATGGATTTTTGCTTTTCCATAGGAAGTGTTTTTGAACTGTGAGTCAGGAGTCTAGTCGTTTGCACGTCCGCCATTGTGGAAAGGAACCGAAAATCAAGTATGAAGTCAAATGTATTTGGTCTCTGATGTATTCTTCTTTATCGGTAGCTATTTTGAAATCCTGTTGGGGCCTTTCTCTATAGGTTTTCTGCAGTTGCAGAAATGGTTCTGCGAAGTTGTCCGAGAGTTGCTTCATTCTTTCCTGACCCCGTCGTGCTATTTCGCAGGTCTTTGGTTTTCTTAAATTTTCGCCATTGCAGCTCTAGAAAGAACTATGCTTCCAATAGTTTGATTTATTTTTTCTGCTTGGTCGATATTTATTCGCTTGATGTATGTTTATTTTGATTCCGATTTTCCTAGTCTGTGGAACTCGTTCTCTTTATATTTTCACCAAAGACCTTTTCTTGTGAACTCCGATGCGAGTGATGATTTATTTCTCTTGCCAATGCCATTGCGGGTGTTCCAACGTTTTCTTCATTCCCCGTTGCGGAGGAGATAATGCCTTGGTCGTTGATCCCATAGCCTTTCACTGCCCGATGATCTAATTTTTTCCACCGATTTCTTGCTGAACGCGACATATATATATAGTGGGGTTTGGGGGTTTCATTTTTTATTGTTATTTTGGAATTTTCTCTGTGTTGTCGCTCTTGCTCGAGCAGACCAATTTTTTTGCTGTCGGTACCTTCGATCCTAGGTAGCTCCGCTGTGGAAGTTCAATATTTTTCCTCCACCAGTTGCACAACACAGTTCTAGGTAAGCCCTCATGCTCATTTCCCATTTCATTTATTGGTTGGACTACTCCGCGGTTAGTGTTTTCCTAGGTTTTCCCATTCCAATCCGGTATATATTTTCGAGTTAAATAGTATGGTTTCCCGGTGGGGAGGTTTCTTAGTTTGTTGATGATTATTCTCACGACTGTTGAGGTTTTGAAATCTGCATTCAACTTCTGGGGAAACCATTGTAGATGGCCATTACGCTGTCTGCACCAGTTTCCCCCAGCCTGCATGTGGCCATTCAGGGGGGCGTTTTTCAGGATTTTTTCTTCCAAGAGGCCGTGAGTTTAGTTTCGCAGTTTTGTTGCCTTCATGAACTAGGACCGCATTGTTGTTTTTACTTCCGCCTTAGGGTGAGATTGCTTAAATTCGAATTCGAACCCTGAACCACTCTAGGTTAGAATTGCATCACCCACTCAGACTGAGAAGTGAGCATTTATAGTAGGTAGCTTCCCCTTGTCTTCTAGTGTGCTATCACTTGCAGCATCCTCACATGAGTTGGTTTTAGTTTTAGGCGCCTTTTTGTCTTTTGCATATCGTGTAGGTCGTAGCATTGAGAGGGGGTTTTTGGGACTGTGTTCATTTTGACAGGAAGAGAAAAATTTTCATCGGCCGTGATTTTCTAAGTTAAAACTGCAAATTGTTGGGCATGAGCTGGTTTTAGTCTTTGGATAGGAGCATTTAATTTTGAACATTGTTTGCCTATTTTCATAACTGCACTCATGTTTAGCATAGATGAGGTAAAAAATTTATACTATTGTCTTCATCCTTAAATGTTATCTGGAAATGACCCAACATAACCTAAAAGAAATTCTTGTATATGACAGGGAAATTCCTTAGAATTCAAGATGTCTAAATGTCAGAAGAAGAAGGCTCCCGTAGTTGAAGAAGAACCCGAATTCAAAATCATTATCAGGGTCAAATACACCTACGAGGACACCAAATGCATAATTGGTGTGGAACTCGAATATCAATGGGGGGATATTTATAGATTGATAATGCATCGAGAAGTACCTAACATAGGTTTTGAAGAAGAAACTGTCTATGCTAATATAGAGAGAACTTCCTTGATGAAAATTGCTACTAGAATTGAGCTCTTTCCATGCTCAGAGGTGATTGGGTGGATTTTGCCCAAGGCAGATGTAACCACAATGATTCTAGAAAATGTTGATAAACAGGGCTATGCTAGTTATAGCCCTAGGTATGTAGCACTAGCCTACCACTTACCAGAAGCACAAGTATACCTGACTCAGGACTGGATGAAGGCCATCAGGATGGACCTAGTCGAGACACTAAAGAGGATGCTCATGCCTGGCAGGAACTTTAGAACTAGGCTGACCGAGGAATATGACACTGCAAGTCTAAGAATTCCTTTCAAGTTCATTTCCCTGATGCTAAACAAGATTTTTGGGAGGGACCATGGTAAAAGTTTCAAATTGGAGTGGGTGCCTATAATTTTCTATGTTGCAACACAGGGGACCGTGTTCAACTGGGCCAACATTGTGTCCAATAGCCTGTCATCCTGCATTGCATCAGCATTAGGAGGGATGTCCCAGAAGATATTAGATATCTACATGAGCTCTATATTGATAGATTGCATATTGTGCAACCAACCCTTCCCCAATATGAGGTGTATCTAGGACTAGGAAAGAACACCAGTCTACTCAGCATACAAGCCACTGTGGGCCCACAAATACTACAATCACTAAAGGGAAGTGTGTGAGCACTTGGTTATGCCATTATATACCCTGATTTTCTTGAAAGAGTGCAGCTACATCTCGGAGGAGGCATTGCAGGTGATTGAAGAGTATGCAGACTACTATTTGACTAAAGATGGATTATACTTCAGAATGTTTGGTTGCTCTCGAGCATTGTCACTACTGCCTAAGTATGCCACTGACTATGTAGTCCACAAAGAGGCAGTTAGACAAGTCTTTTTAGATGGCATAGGGAGCTTTCTATTTGAACATAGGAAAGTAGCTTACCCTCCTTTACCATTTAGGTTGAGAAGCTACAATTTTACCAGGGTGAATAAATCCGATGAATTCGTGGAAGAGTTAGGGAAATTCCATTTTGGGGAAATGTGTTTCCACGGGAATAATTCCCTGAATAAGGTGGCAGAGCACTGTAAAGAGGAGAATGTACATTTTGAATACACTAGCCACTCGAATAGAGAGGAATCCATTTTCCACAGTGCACAAAATATGGAATCCTTAAGAAGAAGGTTTAAGAAGAAAATCACCACCAAAGGTGGAAAAGGATAGGATGAGCAAGCAAAGGCCAAGGAGGAGGAAGCTAGAAAAAGAAATGAAGATGATAGGAGACTAGCACAAATGGCCAAAGGATGGCTCAAAGGAGAAGAGGAAGAAAAGAGAAAAGCTACACAAGAGGAAGCCAAAAAGGTAGAAGAAGCTGCCAGGAGTGAGGAAGAGGAAAAAAAAGAAAAATGGACAAGGAGCTAAAGAAGCAGTAAGCAGAAAAGCTAAAGCTGACAGAGACAGTGACAAAGCACTCAACTTTTGATATAGCAGACAGTCAGTCTCAGGACTTGGAGAACCCTAATATTCAAGATCCTGAGTCAACTGCTGGCAGCACACCAGGACAGGCCGTGGTCCCCACCCTTAGGCTAATGCCTTTTGAGTAGAAGAAAGGGGAGGAGGTACTAGATTTCAACACTATTTATTATTATAGGGAAAGGAAGAGGATAGTAAAGAGGAACGAGAGGAAGGTCGAAACTGGGGGGCAGTCCAGTAAAATGATAAATGATACAATTGTAGTGTATGGGATTGATAAGGACACCAGGTTCACTATCAGAGAAAATGATGCATTGATCCATGCTTCCGAGGACAATGTGGATAGAATAATGACTGATCTTGAATAGCCAAAGAATTCCTCTTCCCAGCTCAAAGATACCCTGAGAAAGGAAAGAGAGGAAAATAATAGGTTAAAGAGAAATTTTGAAGACATACAACAAGAAATAAAGTCTTCAAAAGATGAGATTCAGGTCCTCCAAGTAGAGAATATATCTATGGAGGATGCCTAAGAAAGTCTGGAGAAGGTGCAATAAGAATGTAAATAGTTGAAGGCAGAGAAGGAGCAGCTGCTAGGCAGTTTCAGGGAGTTGGATTTGTAGAAAGCTACCTTGGAGGGATCTAAGAGGCAGTCTTAGGGGTAGAATGCAGAAATTAAAGAACAGATTACTTTATTGATGGCATCCCTAGAAGAGACCAAGGAACATCAGGACAGTCTTCAGCCATTCAAGGAGCACGTTCTGGCACAGAGGAGCAAGATGCACCAGCTGCAAGTGGCCCTAGAGGAAGAGAGGTGCAAGGTCTTGCAAGTGGACAGTCAGCTGGAAGAAATTTTGGAAACCTCTTCGTATTTTGTTGACAGATCATAGGACATCTTAGAAGTCCTGACATGAAGGATGGTGAGATTAGAAGCAAATGAAGAAACCCCTGTCGATCTACCTTCAAAATATCAACAAGCCCTAAGGCAAGACTATGATTTACTGGAGTTTGCCATCAACATAGCCGAAGAATTCAAGAAGGCTGTTAAGAAGAAAAAAGGGGCTTATGCAATATTATTCAAGAGAAGAGGAATGTTCAAATGTTATACTATGGATTTGTTGAAGAGGAACTATTTTGTTTTCAACTTTGTGTCCATTAACTGTGAGATTGTTCTAACTCTTTGAACCCATGTTCTTGCATGAATGATCTCTGGTTTGTTTTATGAAAAAATTCCACTATGAGTAATGAATGTCGTTCATAGGAAATTGGCTATCTAGTTGTCCAAATATCTTTAAATGTTCATGTGTTTGAAATAAGTATCAGCTATATGTGATTTCTTTTTATAATGCATGCATAAAATACATCACTCATTAAAAAGTAAGAATATTGCTACTTAGGGATAAGCTAGGTAGTTAGTTTTAATTTCTTGCTGTGTGTGTGATTCAGATGCAAGAGAGTCTAAGATGAGAGGAAAGAACCTGCACATCACATTGTGAACGCTCCTTGCATTCTCAATTAATCTGCATTTTAGATAGGCATTTGCATGTCATACTTAGAACTAAAACACAAAAATCTACATGATGGACCAGGCCACAACCAGTAAAACCTTTTATTTTTTCTACTTGACCTATGGTAGTCAGACCACAAACCAGACGGATTCCCTACACCAAACAGTCACGGGCTAGTTGGGAATGTTGACTGGGGAGAATCCATTGTTGTTGTTGCCTGCAAATTTTCAGGCCTCAACAGGACCCATCAAATATAGTTATGTTTGTTTATTAAAATAACAAAAACAATATAAATAAATACGATTCTATTACAATGTAAATTACAAAANAAGTAAATTAATTGTTAAGAATATATCACCTGATAAAACATGGATAACCAAAAATACTATGTATATAAGGCCATCGATCTAATCAAAACTCCATTTATTTCCTCTTAATTATGGAAATGTTTCTCAACGCTATCTATAACAACTTCCGATGGAGGAGTCAAATAGAAATAGTGAAAATTACACAGTAAAAATATAGAAATAGATGTTTTTTAATTTATTTTTCCTTAACATTCATTGAGCTCCTCTCTATTTCAAGAATAATTTAATATTATCTACTAAACAAGACCAACCACGTGAAGGTGGAAGCTCTTATGGCCCCTCCCGTCCTCACATCACTCTCAACTCCCCAAAACCAATGCCTATACTTGCAAATACCAATTTATTTCACTATTTCACAAAGTAAATAACAATGCATCTACAATGCAAATTATTTCACTCAATAGTTGAAAAATGTTTTCATTAAATCATTCTTGAAAACATTCATTAAACCATTCAATCATTCAACAGCTAAAAAAACCATTCATTAACTCATTAATTAAAACATTAATTTAGTCTAGGGCAGAAAAAAAACTAGTAAACAATTCAGTAAAGCATCCATTTATAAAAGACTGATTTTGTGCTATGCTTTCAAAAATATATTTCATATTTACAAAAATATTTAGAGTGATGGATTTATAAAAGGCCTGTGCAGATATTCCATGGCCTTGGAGTCCTGTGTTTCCAAAAATTTCCATTCACACCATTGCAATGTCAGACCTTTCTTTGAGAGCCTGCCTGCCTCCTTATTTTGCTCCCTGTAAACATGAGTGAAAGAGATTGATTCAAAGAATGAGAGAGAATGGATTGTCTCTTCAAATAATGCATCTAGAGAAGCAGTTCCACATTTCTGTATCTTATTCATCAAGTTTATAACCAGCATTGAGTTACCATATACTTGTAATTGTCTGCAATTTCTTTCATTGGCAAAACAAAGAAGTAATTTCAATGTCATGAGTTCTGCATAGTTTTTGGTTCAAGTTCCCGAGGCCAAATAAATTTGAAAAAAATAACTTTCATTTAGATATAAGCATGCACCTCTTGAGTTTGTGCATCAAGTGCTTGTTTTATTCCATCCAATTGCTAGACCTCCAGAGTGGCTGATGGCACTTTGCGCTATGAAAGAGTATTGCAGAAGAAGTGAGGTTAAACTAGTTTCAACTTCCAGCTTTGGACCCATTGTTTCTTGTGGAAGGATGACTTCTGGTGATAGAACCTCCATCATCCTTTGTAGGGGAATCTTTTTTTTGGTGCTTTCCAGACCCCTGCAGTTTAGGGAGACAAATTTAATTTAGGCACCCCATCTAGTGTTTGCACTGCTCTAAAGGCCCAGAAAATGGTTGTTTGTCTGCCACTTGCCTGATCCTTGAGTGCCATGCTCTGGGCCATAGATAGATGATATGGTCTTCCTCTCATTTTCCGTTTGGATGTGATCTTGGCATTTACCCCTGGTCCTTTTGTAGGGATTTTTGGTTTTTGAGGGATTGGAACGTCCCATGAACGAAGGTGGAAACAGATAGAGGAGGACTGAGTGGCTGAGTCATTTGCTATTGTGGAAGGGGTGGGCAATTCATTCAAAGATAAATCATTCAATTGATTGCTAAGGGAAGAAGTATTCATACCCGGTGGGGGAGATGTGATGAGATGTGGTTCCGTATGTTGAGAAGGCTCTTCTGCTGCTACTACTCCCTCTCTTTTTGGTTGATCCAATGGTTGTTTTGTGCCCTCTGACCTGAGAGGATTTTTGTCTGAAGATGTGTTTGGATCAGTTTCTCTGGAGCTCGGGGCCTCTGTTCACCTAACCCACTTCCTTCTTCCATTTGTTGAGGGAACAAAGTTTGGGAATTTTCTTTCCAAATTTCTTCTTTCATGACATTTCTGGCATTGAAATGGGAGCCCTTCATAATCCAACATCTATCTTTTTTGCTTGTTTTTCCATACAAAATTAAAGACTTCAAGAAGACTAGTTTTGATGTTCAAAGAGACTAGGATCCTGGCTTCTTTTTTCATTTTCGTCTGCTAAAACGAGAGGTCTACTTCAATGAAATTCCCTAGCTCATTCCTAATTTCACTAAGCCAGGATGGGTTTGAGAATTCTAATGGCAGTCCTGGCAGGAAAACCAAGACTGGTATTGTATCCAATTTCTCTATTTTCGCATCGAACAAGGAGGCCCACTTCTTTAACTAAAATGGGGTTTTTGTATATGTCCAGACTCTGCTATGTATGATGTCACATACCCCAATTTTGTAAAAATATGTAAATTATTTAATTATATTCCTGAGACATTATGTTAAATTTAATGCTAAGTAGGAATTGATGACTCAGCAGAGTCAACAGAAGTGGAGTGTAATTCAGAATATTTTATTATTAATAAATAAATTGTGGAGACAACAGCATGGGAGAGCTATTAAAAAGAGGTTACTGGTCAAACTGCTGGATGGAACTAGGTGGAGGGAAAAATACAAGTGGCAGCATCCTCAAACACTTCCTAAGTTGCAGGTGGAAACTTCCCTATATTTGGGGTCATGATGCCCCAAGAAAGTGGGATCAGAGCAGGTGGCTCATTAAATGACAGTTAACCCAAAAAAGATGTAGGCAATCTTTTAAAAGTACTCAATGAAGAGAGCTGAGGCTGCTCAGATATTTTCCAAAGAGAATTCATTCAGGTGAATGTTATTCAGGAAATTTATTGAGGAAAGAGGGAAAAACAGTAAGGAAGTTGTCTGAGAGGATTGCTGCAGTAGCTTGGTTATTTACAGCTTTTTAGCTGGGAGAACTTACTTATAAGTTCTGAGTTAATATTGAGTTTGAAGACTTGTATCTGACTTTGCTACACCTAGTTCCAGCCAGGGAGACCAGAGAAAGCTCGGGGATCCTGAGGAGTCGCTGTCTGAGCGCTCTCCAGGAGTTGGTAGGGAGGAACGACCTCCCATTGCTGTTGTTGTCCCAATTTAAACAGGTTCCGTCAGTTATCTATTTATGTTTTAATGAGTATGAATGAATGAATGTTATGTTTATATTATATGACATAAGAGTTAGCTAGTTTAGTAATGTGAACAGCTCAGTTTATTAGTAATTAATCTGTTGATGAAATTTAAGAATTACTGTGTTTTTCCACATCTGGGCTCACCAGACCGTACTCCAGCACAGGGGTAGAAGTATAGAAGGATGATATGATGATAAAGTAGCATAGAATGCTAGTAAAATTTAGAATAGTATCACTGTGTTAATTACAGAGGAATTATCTTGGTATTGGGAGTAGTATTCTTCTGAACAGTTCTTCTCATTTAGATACTTTCTGTAACTTCAAGTGCTCCACAAATTCATAGTTTATTTTCTTTCAATCTTAAAGACTAATTTCCTGGTACTATATTTTGTTTTCCAGTAATTCTATTATTGGAAAGAAGACATAGAAGAGTAGATTTTAGACTAGGTTATTTACTGTTTTACTATACAATTCTTTCTTTCAGATTAGTATAAATCCACTATTTACTTTAATACCACAACAGGTAGTAGAATTTAAAATAGAATAAATTCTACTGTTAAAATAAACTAAGTAAATACTCTGAACAAATATTAATATGTGTGCTTATAAGATAATCATAGATAGAGATAAAATTAAATACTGAACATATATAAATAACTATCATAACTAAGAAAATAATTAAATTATAAAAGGAAATAGACAGTATGGTATTAATTACACCAAAGTTAAATAATAAGTATTATTTTCGATAAACTGGTGGAAATAAACTAAGCATATTAATACAGAAACTATAGTATTCACAGAAAGTTATTGTAGTGATTATAATAGTAATTTATTTATGTAATACAAGAATATTATTACTATTAACATAAGTAGTATTTTATTACTGTCAACAGATCTTGGAACTACTTATACTGTTTGCGCTATAAGTATAGGTATACTGACAGTAATCAGATCAAATGAAAAGAAGGATATAAAACCCTATATTATTAAAAAGGTATAAACAATATATCAAATACAATTTCCTTACTACTAAGAAAATTAAATTATAAACTAGATAATAACACTTCTTATCAGTAAACAATTTAAAAGTATTCTTTTTACACAAAGTAAACAACATAAGTACAAATGGCTCTTTTATTGAGCTTAACTATTTACTATAAACATATTTAGTAACCCTAGTATTGCAAAAAGTACTTTTAATTTAACAATAACCTGAAAAGAAAAGGAATGGAGTTGTTCCTTCACTGTCAACTAGGGTTAAACCCTAGAAAACCTAATTTATACAGATAGATTAACAAATGATGGAAATAACAATATTTTTCTCATAGCTGTGTTATAAATTAAAACAAAGTAAGCATTCAACTTCATTTGTTGTAAGTAAAAAGGGAATTGCAGCATAAGGAAACAATTTAAAAAAATTATATGATAACTGAGGGTAAAAACCCTATCCACTCAAAATGGTGCAAAGGTAACGAATGTAAACCCAGTCTTATTTAAATAACCTACAGCCGTAACAAGAATTTACAAATGATGGCTTATAGCCTGTTCGTTGCTTTATAACATTGAAATTTAAACAAAAACAAAATTTACAATCACGACCGAAGCCGAAGAGCTCTGCAGTAGAGCTAGGGTCTTAACCCAACATCATAATAGCGAACAAATAAGCAAATTAACCAAAACCATTGAGGGTCTAAACAGGCCGCAACGACCATTTCCTCATAACCCATAAGGGTTTACACAAGGTGTATGAGCCATGGAGGAACCAGGGCTTACCGTAGCCCTTATCGCCACAACCCATACTCTTATGTAGACAGAGAAGTGAAGCAAGGCCGCGACTGCAAATCAACAGAAAACCGGTTGTTAATTTCATATTTTAAAAGCAAGGAATTTATAAAACAAGAAAATGAGCTTATCAGTTACAGAACTGAATAATATTTTTACCTTGGCTTCGAAGGCAGCAACCAGAATCCCAGCGACCTGTGCCAGCACAAACAGGAAGTTCAGCACTCAACTGCATAAAGGAGACAGTGTTTACTACACTTCATCAACCATTGACAGCGAAAAACACCCAGCTATTCAACGGCCGAGACAAACCCTATAGCTGTGATGTTCTTTCTTTGCAACTATACACAGTATATCGTGCTTTCAAGCCACAATAATATGAAAGGAGAAACCACCTCTACAGTAGGGAACTGAAGAATGAAGGAGAAAATTGATACAGTGAAGGGTTCAAGTTTTAGTAATGGGGTGCAGCGAGAATTAATGGGAGAAACTAGCAATGCGTGACGGGCATAAATATCATGGGACAACCTTCACATTGGAGTAATGGAGCCAAATATCTAGGGATAAAGAGCCATGGACAGTCGTAGCACGATATAGATGACGGAGTGGCAGTTCTTCTGCACAGAGGAAGGATACAAGCCCAAAGGCAAGGGAGAAGAATGAATTAGGTCTGGGAGAAGACTTATTTAAAACCTGTACATGCTTGGTCCAAATGAAGCCATGTACCACACAAATTATTTCACTCACAGTGGGTTTATTCCTATAGTTTCGATGAGCAATCGATTGACAATCATCTTGGCTTCCACGAAGGGTAAGCCTTAGCATGGCCGAAGTCAACCTATCATTAGAACGATATACTAAAGAGTTAGTGTTATTATGTAATCTATAATGAGCTATCATCAATGCAAGGTTTACCAATTATTGCAATACTTTATAATCACCTTTGCAAATCAATCAATTGTTAATACTAGGATCATCGTGGGTACAACCACTTATAGAAAAGAATAACATGTTAATTATTATCATAAGCAATTGATATGAGAAGCACTATATATAAAATGGTAAGTGCAATATCATTATTCGATTACAACTTATTTCATCTAAAAAGAATATTTTGTGACTTACCTTTAGAATGAGTCCATAACTTTAATTTACCTTGGATTGGTTTATGACCTGTTCATCTGGAGAAATGACTACTAGGTCATTAATTTCCTTATAGTCTTATCAGTTTAAGTTGTAATGGGATTATAGAAGGGAGGTTAATACTTATGGTAATAAGAACATTCTTTTAAGTATCTTATCAACACTTATATTATATTTTTAGAGTATACTAATAGTTGGCTTAAAGAGGTTATAGTTTCAAGCATAGTATCCTAGGTGTTTGGTGCTAATCGTTATGGTTTTGACTTAATTATCTAAGTGTGAATGCTTATAAAAGGAAATAGCATTTAAAATAATTTGATGAACGCATATATATCCTTAACTTAGAATTTGGTCACATATGAATGTGAAACCTTTTTAAGAAAAACTTATCAACTTAATGACTAGACTTTGGAACTTTTGTAATTGTACATTCTTTTGATGGTCAGAATGTTAACTAGTTTTCAGGAAGTTATTCTTTAGACCTAATATAAGCTTAGTATAGAATGAATCAGTGGGAAGGAAAATAAAAACCTGGTGCATCAACATGAATTTATCTATAACGACGAATAGCTTGAAATTTATCAGCAATAATTTGTAAACCTCATATTCTTACACTTTTCAAAGTAGGAGTGATTGTGTTTTATGAAACATAAACTTCTGAATCTCGTAAACTATCTTATATAAAGATCTGTTAACTTTGATAACTATGATAGACATCAAATAGTTCAGTGATCCTAAGAACTATAAATCTACCTTTGCTGGAATGATAATCAGATAATTAATTTACCTTAGCAAACATTGATATGTGCTTAACTACTGATATTATTCTTTTGAAATTTGTTGTGCAAACAACTTGTACTTGAAGACTTTAGAATTCTTTTACTTGCAACAGCCAATCTTCTTACCTATCATCTGTAAGAACAGAAGGAACTTCATGAATTAGCTCGAAAGCTAAGTAAGTCGAGTTCTTTTCATGGTAGCCCCACTTTATGTTCACAAAAAGAGACAAGTCAGTAAACTGAAAGATCTGTTCTTTTTCTAAAGATAATACAACCGATGAATTCAATAACAAGCTATTAACATATAACTAATTAATGGTTAGTTAAACTGCATTTTATGTTAATGTTTGTAAATTTAAAAAATTTAAATTTTTAGGAAAATTTGGGGGTTCTAACATGTGGTATCAGAGCATGGTTCAAACACTAGGCCTTGATGTGGCCCAACTAGTTTCCAAAGAACAATAAAAAAAAAAAATAATGTACTAACCTATATTTTTGTTTTATGTAAAAAAGCAGAAAATTTCTTTTCTGAATCTAACAGGCAGGTATGGAGAAGTTAGGAGAATATGCTGAGGAGGAGTCTCCAAACACTGAGACAATACATATGTCTAGAGAGCCTGTGTTAGAGGAGATAACTGCTCACTCTTCAGGACTGATACAGACTATCAAGGATTTGAATACTGAAATGTAATCAATCAAGAAGGATAACAAGAGGATATTAAAGACTCAGGAGGAGTTAAACCAAATCTTGATAGAAAAATTCCAGACAGAAGGCAGGAGTAAAAGATCCGAATCTGAGGAAGCTAGTCATCAGAAAGGATCTAAAAAGATGAAACTGGCTCAGGCTGAAAGCAGCTCATCATGTGAAGGGCTCAGGGAACAACAAAGCTACTACACTACTAGTGACAGTAGTGAGGCTGAGTTGTATAACAGAAAGAAAAAGTGCAGGCCATACAAAGAGATTTTCGAGGAGTTCAAAAAAATAAAGCCCCCAACTTTCAATGGAGAGACTGAAAAATGGGAAGAGGCGGAGTCCTGGTTATCCAAGATGAGGAAATATTTTTAGATATAGAACTATTCAAATCAGCTGAAGGTGAGAATGGCCATCTATAATCTTTCTGGAAAGGCATATATATGGTGGCAAGATCTGAAAAGAGTCAAGGGGATCAAGAAAAACAATTCAATTGGAGTACCTTTAAAAACTTCAAGAAGAAATTTCTGTCTGAACAATACTATGAAGAAAGGGTGAAAGAATTTTATGAGTTAAAGTTAGGATCCATGACTATGAAGGACTTAAACAGTAAATTCTTAAGTCTGTTAAGGTATGTACCTTATTTAGATGATGAGAAACCTAAAGTACAGCAATTTCTCAGCTACCTGCCATATCATATAAAGGACAGAATCGAGTATGATAACCCTAAAACTATGGAAGAAGCCATGTGGAAGGCTAATTTATGTTTTGAACAGAACAAAAAGAAAGAAGGAATAGCCAACTAGAAGGCTAAAAAGAACAATAATTAGCCTAAGTTCAAGAAAAAAGAGTTTGTACCCCAGAAGAATTTTAGGAATAATAAGAACAGAAATCATTCTAATGGTAAGAACTTCCAGGGAAACAAAAATGGTGCTCCTAATAATTCTAATAATTCCAATAACTTCAAGGGCAAGGAAGCTTCAAACAATCATGGAAATTTCACTAAGAATTTCGAATGGAAGGAGCCTGTTAGGTGCCGGGAGTGCAATGGCCCGCACTATGCTTCAGTCTGCCCAATTTGAAAGAAGCCAAACAACAATATTCATACTATACAAGATGAAATGACTATTGGAGATTTTGCAAGGACTATGCCCCGAATCAATGCAGCGTTGGAGAACCACCAAGCTGATTATCAAACTTCCATGGTGGAAGTAGAAGGTATGGTTAACCAAACCCCTGTAACTATTTTAATAGATCCAGGTGCTAGTCTTAGTTACATTTCACCTCAGATAGTAGAAAAGTGTAAATTGACTGTTGAAAATTTTAATAGCTCCTGGTTAGTTTAATTAGCCACTGGGGCAAAAAGGAAAGTAACCTACTATGTGAAAGAATGTGCTTTAGTTATGAATGATTTTAAAACTACTGTTAAACTAAATGTTCTGCCACTTGGCTCGTATGACTTATTGATTGGTATGGATTGGTTAGAGCAGCACATGGTAGTTTTAAACTATTTTGATAAAAAATTTACGTGCGTAATTAATAATCAACCACCAGTAACAGTTAAAGGTATTCATAGGAAAACTGTAATTAGGCAGATTTCTGCCTTCAACTCAAAAGAGCAGTCAAGAAAGGGTGCAAAGCCTATGCTGTAACTATTACAGATGAGGCAAATAAATATGAAAAAGATAAAATAAAAATAGAGGATATTCCTGTGTTAAATGAATTTACTGATGTTTTTTCGAAGGAAATTCCAGGATTACCTCCCAGGAGGGAACTAGATTTCACAATTGAGCGGGTACTAGGTGCTATACCTAGATCGAAAGCTCCGTATCGTATGAATATTTTAGAACTTAACGAACTAAAATCACAGTTAAAATAATTAATAGATAAGAAGTACATTTGACCTAGTGTGTCCCCTTGGGGAGCATGAGTATTTTTTGTTAAAAAGAAAGACAGAACTATGCGACTATGCATAGATTACTGTCAACTAAATAAAATGACTATTAAAAACAGATATCTGTTGCCCCACATAGATAATCTATTTGATCAGCTGCGCTGAGCTACGGTGTTCTAAAAGATAGACCTAAGATCAGGATATCATCAGGTAAGAATTAAAGATGAGGACATTTTCAAGACAGCCTTTAGAAAAAAGTATGGACATTACAAATTTGTCGTAATGCCATTTGGGCTTACTAATGCCCCAGCTGTCTTTATGTGCCTGATGAATAATATAATGCATAGATATTTAGATAAAAATTTTGTCGCATTTATCGATGACATTTTAATTTATTCTAAAAATGAAGCGGAACATAAAGAACACTTACAGATAGTTTTACAAGAGCTGCGAGAGCAAAAAATCTTTGCAAAGTTCAGCAAGTGTGATTTCTTTAAGGATTAAATCCAGTACTTAGGTCATGTAGTGACTAAGGGAGGGATTTCAGTGGATCCTGAAAAGATTCGAGCAATCGAAGATTGGCCAGTTCCAAAAGACGTAACAAATGTTAGGTCCTTCATGGGAATTGCCAGTTACTACTGGAGATTCATTGAAGGCTTTTCAAAAATAGCTAATCCAATCACTTCCTTGCAAAATAAAGGCAAGAAATTTGATTGGAACTTAAAATGGGAAGAACGTTTTAAGAAATTAAAATTCCTGTTAACAACTGCGCCTATTCTAAGAATAGCAGATCCTAATAAGGATTTCGTGGTTTGCACCGATGCTTGTAATGATGGATTAGGTGGTGTGCTGACTCAAGATGGCCATGTCATTGCCTATGAGTCAAGGAAATTAAAAATCCATGAAAAGAATTATGCCATTTATGATTTAGAGCTTGCTATTGTTATACATGCCTTAAAGATGTGGCGGCACCACTTAATAGGCAGAAAGTTTATTTTAATGACTGATAATAAAGGTCTGAAATACCTTTTATATCAGCCCAACTTAAATGCAAGGAAAGCAATATGGTTAGCCTTCTTAAGTGAATATGATTTCGAAATTTAGCACATAAAAGGAAAAGAAAATAAGGTGGTTGATGCTTTGAGAAGAAATGCAAAGCTGAATTTTACAGCAGCAATCAGTACTTATGCTTCTGATTTAAATGAACAGCTGACAGAAGCGATAAAACGGGATGAATTATATAAAAAATTACAAGTTACAGCTAAAGAAGAACCTACAGAAATATTAATAAAAGGTTATAGTCTAAATAAAAATGGATTTTTATATTTTAAGGAGAGACTGTATGTGCCTAATGTGCCTAAGGTTAAATTGTTGATTCTAGATGAAGTTCATAAAACACCTTACTCAGGACATCCAGGATACTAGAATACTGTCACCATGTTGAGAAAAGAATATTTCTAGCCTAATATGAAATCTGAAGTAGCTGATTACATAGCTAGATGTTTGGATTGTCAACAAGTGAAAACTGAACACCAACATCCAGCTGGCTTACTGCAACCATTGCCTATTCCTAGTTGGAAATGGGAAGTAATCAGCTTGGATTTCAGTACTAGATTACCCAGAAATCAGAATCAGAACGATTCAATTATGGTGGTGGTGGACAAGTTAAGTAAAGTAGCACACTTCATTCCTGTCAAGACTACCTACAAGGCTGCCAATATAGCTCATATATTTCTAAAGCATATTTTTAGGTTACATGGAGTACCTAAGGTTATTATTTCAGACAGGGATCTTAAATTCACAGGGAATTTCTAGAAATCCTTGTTTAAAGGATTAAACACAACACTGAATTTTAGCACCTCTTTCCATCCTCAGACAGACAGACAGACAGAAAGAGTGAATCAGGTGCTGGAAGATCTGTTAAGAATGTATGTTAAGGATCAACCAGGTAAGTGGGAGGATTACTTGCATTTAGTAGAATTTTCTTACAATAATAACTATCAATCCTCAGCTAAGTTCAGCCCATTTGAAATTATGTATGGACGTAAATGCAACACTCCTATCTCCTAGAATAATCCAGTAGATAGATTGGTGTTAGGACCTGAATTATTAAAGGAAATGGAACAGATTGTAAAACAAGTGCAGAAAAATTTGAAAGTAGCTCAGGATCGACAAAAGAGCCAAGTAGATTTGAAAAGAACTCCCAAAGAGTTCCAGGTGGGTGAACACATGTTCATAAAGGTAATACCAAAGAAACGCTCCCTAAGATTGGGGAGTTGTGCAAAACTAGCACCGCGTTACTGTGGTCCGTTTGAAATTCTATCCAGAATTGGTCAAGTTGCATATCAGTTATCATTACCACCTAATTTGAAAGTGCATAATGTTTTCCATATTTATGTTCTGAAAAAGTATGTTCATGATGCTACTCATGTAATTGATTGGAATGTTGTACAGGTGGAACCAGAAGGAGAAGTTCTCGTGGAACCAGATTGTATCCTAGGGAGGAGGGAAATTACTCTGCGGAACCACACAATTGGAAAGTTGAAGGTGCAATGGAAGCACCTTAGTCCTGAAGAAGCTACCTGGGAACTGGAAAGTAAGATGCAGGAAGCATACCCGAATCTGTTCCATGAGGTTGCAGAGGATGAAGAATAAGTAACATCGAGGACGATGTTACATTTTAAGGGGGTGTGTATGTCACATACCCCAATTTTGTAAAAATATGTAAATTATTTAATTATATTCTTGAGACATTATGTTAAATTTAATGCTAAGTAGGAATTGATGACTAAGCAGAGTCAACAGAAGTGGAGCATAATTCAGAATATTTTATTATTAATAAATGAATTGTGGAGACAACAACATGGGAAAGCTGTTAAAAGGAGGTTACTGGTCAAACTGTTGGATGGAACTAAGTGGAGGGAAAAAGACAAGTGGCAGCATCCTCAAACACTTCCTAAGTTGTAGGTGGCAACTTCCCTATATTTAGGGTCATGATCCCCCAAGAAAGTGGGATCAGAGCAGGTGGCTCATTAAATGACACTTGAGTGTAATTCAGAATATTTTATTATTAATAAATGAATTGTGGAGACAACAGCATGGGAAAGTTGTTAAAAAGAGGTTACTGGTCAAACTGCTGGATGGAACTAAGTGGAGGGAAAAAGACAAGTGGTAGCATTCTCAAACACTTCCTAAGTGGCAGGTCGCAACTTCCCTATATTTAGGGTCATGATCCACCAAGAAAGTGGGATCAGAGCAGGTGGCTCATTAAATGACAGTTAACCCAAAAAAGACCTAGGAAATCTTTTAAAAGTACTCAATGAAGAGAGCTGAGGCTGCTTAGATATTTTCTAAAAGAGGGAAAAACAGTAAGGAAGTTGTCTGAGAGGATTGCTGTAGTAACTTGGTTATTTACAGCTTTTTAGCTAGGAGAACTTACTGATAAGTTTTGAGTTAATACTAAGTTTGAAGACTGGTATTTGACTTTGTTGCACCTAGTTCCATCCAGGGAGACAAGAGCAAGCTCAGGGGTCCTGAGGAGTCGCTGTCTGAGCGCTCTCCAGGAGTTGGTAGGGAGGAACAACCTCCCATTGCTGTTGTTGTCCCAGTTTAAACAGGTTTTGTCAGTTATCTATTTATGTTTTAATGAGTATGAATGAATGAATGTTATGTTTATATTATATGATAGAAGAGTTATCTAGTTTAGTAATGTGAATAGATTAGTTTATTAGTAATTAATCTGTTGATGAAATTTAAGAATTACTGTGTTTTCCTACATCTGGGCTCACCAGACCGTACTCCAGCATAGGGTTAGAAGTATAGAAGGATGATATGATGATAAAGTAGCATAGAATGCTAGTAAAATTTAGAATAGTATCACTGTGTTAATTAAAGAGGAATTATCTTCGTATTGGGAGTATAATTCTTCTGAACAGTTCTTCTCATTTATATACTTTCTGTAACTTCAAGTGCTCCACAAATTCATAGTTTATTTTTCTTTCAATCTTAAAAACTAATTTCCTGGTACTATATTTTGTTTTTCAGCAATTCTATTATTGGAAAGAATAGATAGAAGAGTATATTTTAGACTAGGTTATTTATTGTTTTACTATACAATTCTTTCTTTCAGATTAGTATAACTGCACTATTTAGTTTAATACCAGAACAGGTCGTAGAATTTAAAATAGAATAAATTCTAATGTTAAAATAAAGTAAGTAAATACTCTGAACAAATATTAATATGTGTGCTTATAAGATAATCCTTCATAGAGATAAAATTAAATACTGAACATATATAAATAACTATCATAACTAAGAAAATAGACAGTATGGTATAAATTACACCAAAGTTAAATAATAAGTATTATTTTTGATAAACTGGTGGAAATAAACTAAGGATATTAATACAGAAACTATAGTATTCACAGAAAGTTATTGTAGTGATTATAATAGTAATTTATTTATGTAATACAAGAATATTATTACTATTAACATAAGTAGTATTTTATTACTATCAACAGATCTTGGAAGTACTTATACTGTTTGCGCTATAAGTATAGGTATACTGACAGTAATCAGATCAAATGAAAAGAAGGATATAAAACCCTATATTATTAACAAGGTATAAACAATATATCAAATACAACTTCCTTACTAATAAGAAAATTAAATTATAGACCAGATAATAACACTTCTTATCAGTAAACAGTTTAAAAGTATTCTTTTTACACAAGGTAAACAACAAAAGTACAGATGGCTCTTTTATTGAGCTTAACTATTTACTATAAACATATTTAGTAACCCTAGTATTGCAAAAAGTACTTTTAATTTAACAATAACCTGAAAAGAAAAGGAATGGAGTTGTTCCTTCACTGTCAACTAGGGTTAAACACTAGAAAACCTAATTTATACAAATAGATTAACAAATGATGGAAATAACAATATTTTTCTCATAGTTGTGTTATAAATTAAAACAAAGTAAGCATTCAACTTCCTTTGCTATAAGTAAAAAGGGAATTGTAGCAGAAGGAAACAATTTTAAAAACTTATATGATAACTGAGCGTAAAAACCCTATCCACTCAAAATGGTGCAAAGGTAAGGTCTGTAAACCCAGTCTTATTTAAATAACCTACATTCGTAACAAGAATTTACAAATGATGGCTTATAGCTTGTTCATTGTTTTATAACATAGAAATTTAAACAAAAACAAAATTTGCAATCACGACTGAAGCCGAAGAGCTCTGTAATAGAGCTAGGGTCTTAGCCCAACATCATAACAACGAACAAATAACCAAATTAACCGAAAGCATTGAGGGTCTAAACAGGCCGAAACGACCATTTCCTCATAACCCATAAGGGTTTACACAAGGTGGATGAGCCATGGAGGAACCAGGGCTCACCATAGCCCTTATCGCTGCAACCCATACTCTTATGCAGACAGAGAAGCGAAGCAATTCCGTGACTGCAAATCAATAGAAAACCGGTTGTTAATTTCATATTTTAAAAGCAAGGAATTTATAAAACAAGAAAATGAGCTTATCAGTTACAGAACTGAATAATATTTTTACCTTGGCTTCGAATGTAGCAACCAGCATCGCAGCGACAAGTGCCATCACGAGCAAGAGGTTCAGCACTCAACTGCATAAAGGAGACAGTGTTTACTACACTTCATCAACCATTGACAGCGAAAAACACCCAGCTATTCAACGGCCGAGACAAACCCTATAGTTGTGATGTTCTTTCTTTGCAACTATACACAGTATACCGTGCTTTCAAGCCACGATATTCTGAAAGGAGAAACCACCTCTACAGTAGGGAACTGAAGAATGAAGGCAAAAAATGATACAATCAAGGGTTCAAGTTTTAGTAATGGGGTGCAACGAGAAGTAACAGGAGAAACTAGCAACGCATTACGTGCAGAAATATCATGGGACAACCTTCACATTGGAGTAATGGAGCCAAATATCCAGGGAGAAAGAGCCATGGACAGTCGTAGCACGATACAGATGACGGAGTGGCGGTTCTTCTGCACAGAGGAAGGATACGAGCCTGAAGGCAAGGGAGGAGAATGAATTAGGTCTGGGAGAAGACTTATTTAAAACCTATACATGCTTGGCCCAAATGAAACCACGTACCACACAATTTATTTCACTCACAGTGGGTTTCTTCCTATATTTTCGATGAGCAATCGATTGACAATCATATCGGCTATCACGAAGGGTAAACCTTAGCATGGGCGAAGTCAACCTATCATTAGAACAATATAATAAGAGTTAGGGTTATTATGTAATATATCATGAGCTATCATCAACGCAAGGTTTAACAATTATTGCAATACTTTATAATCACCTTTACAAATCAATCAATTGTTAATACTAGGATCATCGTGGGTACAACCACTTATAGTAAAGGATAACATGTTAATTATTGTCGTAAGCAATTGATATGAGAAGCACTATATATAAAATGGTAAGTGCAATATCATTATTTCATTACAACTTATTTCATCTAAAAAGAAGATTTTGTGAATTACCTTTAGAATGAGTCCATAACTTTAATTTACCTTGGATTGGTTTATGACCCGTTCATCCGGAGAAATGACTACTAGGTCATTAATTTCCTTATAGTCTTATTAGTTTAAGTTGTAATGGGATTATAGAAGGGAGGCTAATACTTATGGTAATAAGAACATTGTTTTAAGTATCTTATCAACACTTATATTATATTTTTAGAGTATACTAATAGTTGGCTTAAAGAGGTTATAGTTTCAAGCATAGTATCCTAGGTGTTTGGTGCTAATCGTTATGGTTTTGCCTTAATTATCTAAGTGTGAATGAAATAGAATTTAAAAATTTGATGAATGCATATATATCCTTAACTTAGAATTTGGTCACATATGAATGTGAAACCTTTTTAAGAAAAGCTTATCAACTTAATGACTAGACTTTGGAACTTTTGTAATTGTACATTCTTTTGATGGTCAGAATGTTAACTAGTTTTTAGGAAGTTATTCTTTAGACCTAAGATAAGCTTAGTGTAGAATGAATCAGTGGGAAGGAAAATAAAAACCTGGTGCATCAACATGAATTTATCTATAATGATGAATAGTTTGAAATTTATCAGCAGTAATTTGTAAACCTCATATTCTTACGCTTTACAAAGTAGGAGTGATTGTGTTTTATGAAACATAAACTTATGAATCTCGTAAACTATCTTATATAAAGATCTATTAACTTTGATAACTATGATAGACATCAAACAGTTTAGTGATCCTAAGAACTATAAATCTACCTTTGCTGGAATGATAATCAGATAATTAATTTACCTCAGCAAACAATGATATGTGCTTAACTACTGATATTATTCTTCTGAACTTTGTTTTGCAAACAACTTGTACTTGAAGACTTTAGAATTCTTTTACTTGTAGCAGCCAATCTTCTTACATGTCATCTGTAAGAACAGAAGGAACTTTATGCATTAGCTCGAAAGCTAAGTAAGTCCAATTCTTTTCATGGTAGCCCCACCTTATGTTCGCAAAAAGAGACAAGTCAGTAAACTGAAAGATCTGTTCTTTTTATAAAAATAATCCAACTGATAAATTCAATAACAAGCTTTTAACATATAACTAATTAATGATCAGTTAAACTACATTTTATGTTAATGTTTGTAAATTAAAAAAATTTAAATTTTTCGGAAAATTTGGGGGTTCTGACATATGAGGTCAGCATCCTCTCTACATGTGGACTGGAAGCTGAACCATCCTTTTGAAAGTGATTTAATAACCAGGCCATCACCTTGAATCCCTATCCAATTTTTCTTAGCACATTCCTTCATTTTCCCTAGGGTGGAGTTTCTTCCTCTGATTTTCCTGAGTAGGGTTAATACGTCCATCTCCATTGCTTCTTCCATGGTGTGCTGAACTCCACTATTTAGATTAAAATATCTTCTAGACGGATTTAAACATTGATTATTTCATTTCCTGGAGTTCAATTGTTTGGCGGCTTCTCCTATGCGTGCTCCCTATGACACTGAAGGATCGATTTCCATGTTTGCGGTTCCTTGTGGTTCTGCTTGGGGAGGCTCAATGAAAACAATTGTTGCAGCTATGCTCTCAAGTTGGAATAATGAGTACGAGACTCCTCCTAAGGATAGGTTCAATGGTCATGCTGCGAACAAACCTAGAATCTCTTCATCTTGCGGAGAAACTGGAACCTTGCTCTCTTCATCTGGCGGAGAAACTGGAACCCTACTCTTGCTTCCAGCTGTCAAATTTTCCAGCGTGTTCTGCATTTTGTCCAGGGACTGTCTACCGGTAATTTTCGATGTGAAGAAGATGTTGAGCTCTAGCTTCCATGGGTCAATAGAGTTGTCTACCATGTCTACTGGAGCTACTCCCAATTCACAAGAACATCCAAATTGAACAGACTATCCAAAACAAAAATGATCCATTTCTTATTATATAGTATTATATATTATATATTCTTTTTATAAACCGTTTGTTGGATATCCGATGCATCAGTGTCGGATAACCACCAGTTTTGATTTCGCAGACATCAACAAACTGCCTGGGTAGTGTGAGTTCCCCGTCGGATATCCAACAAGTCAGTGTCAGATAACCACCGGTGTTGCTTTCGCAGATGTCGAAGATATGACCTTTGTACTGTGGGTTCCCCGACACTGCCAAGGTCAGAAATATGACTCACTTGTCTCGGATATTCGACGGCTCTATAAATATTCTGTTTTCATCATTTTGATGATTGATTGTTGTCTGACACATCTGTGCAAAATGTTGGACAACATTGGATTCTGACATTGAATTTAGGGTTCAAATCATATTGTGTGGGAAATTACCAAATCATCTGTCCCCACATGAGAAACATGACATTATAGTCCATAGCTCTAATTATTCCTACATTGATTATTACCTCTTTCGTACCAGTCCAAATCTTATTATTATACGATGTGTATGAGAGGAAGAGATAACAGAAATCCTTCGTGCATGCCATGATGGGCCATGTGGGGGACACTTTTTTGACAAGCTGACGACATACAAAGTATTGCATTCAGGTTATTACTGGCCAAGCATGTTTAAGGATGCTTCCAGATATGTTAAAGGATGTGATATTTTCCAAAGAATGGGTAGACCTATGTCATCTGACGAGATGCTTTTAGATCCTCGGTTCATGATTGAACCTTTTAAGAAGTGGGATCTTTATTTTTGATGATCAATTTCTCCCATGGGTCCGTCAGAAGAAATATATCTTGGTTTGCACACACTATGTTACCAAATGGGTAGAAGCTAAATCTTTGTTTACGGTCATATAGAAATCTATGGTGGAATTTATATATGAAGAAATATTGACTTGATTTGGGGTTTCAAAAGAAATTGTCACTGACCAAGGCTCGCAATTCACCTCTGAATTAATGAAAGAACATACCATGAAGTATAGTATATGACACTAAAAATCCTCACCTTACCATCCATGAAATAATGGCAAGGTAGAATCAACCAATAAGGTATCAGAATCTATCTTAACTAAAACTATTCACCTACATCATAAAGATTGGGAAGAAAGACTCCTAGAGGCCTTGTGGTCCTATAGGATAACATGGAGAAACACTACTAGAAATGCCCCTTATGAGTTAGCATATGGCAATAAAGTCCTTTTACCTATCAAGTTCCAAGTTAATACCCTTTGCATGGCCACACAGTTAGGCATGGATTTGGATGAGGCACAAAAACAACA
Organism: Pseudotsuga menziesii; assembly: GCA_001517045.1. Lineage (NCBI taxonomy): Eukaryota > Viridiplantae > Streptophyta > Pinopsida > Pinales > Pinaceae > Pseudotsuga > Pseudotsuga menziesii. The sequence goes on along the minus strand of LPNX011194279.1, from coordinate 76,211 downwards.
ACTTTTACAGATTAATGAGTTAGATGAAATTAGACAGGATGCACTCCAAAGAACAATGTTAATACAAAATCAACGAAAGAAATGGAATGATAAATTTATTAAGAAAAAGAAATTTAGTGCTGAGGATTGAGCATTACTATTCGACTCGAGGTACAAAAATTTTAAAGGAAAATTAACTACTTGTTAGATGGGCCCATATGAAGTAGTTACAACTTTTGATAATGGGTCAATAGAAATTAAGACAATTGATGGTTCACAAGTTTCCTTTGTAGTAAATTTAAATAGACTTAGACTTTACCGCCAACCAATATCTAAAAAGGATTTTGTACCGTAAAATGTCCTGCAACAGAAGGAGATTGAATTGGTTTAAGAGAAAATTATTCCTTGTCCTCCTAATCCTTAAAGTTATTATGGGTTGTCATTATTTGCATATATGTAAATATGTTTTTTTTCTCCTGAATAAATAAGATCCATTTCTAATAAATTAACTGCATTTATATAGAGGATTCATTCCCATAATCACCTATTGCAGTATTATCAATAAAAATAGGAAGACTCTTTTCCTTTTTCTCATTTTTATGAATGCTTTTTGAATAAATATGAATCATATAACAAGTGATTTTGCATTTGATTACAAATACTTTATCTCTATAAGCATCTCATGAGGTATTATATGAAAAGGGAAGTGCACTAAAATAATCATAATGTATCTTAACTCTTTTTCGGTACTTTCGAATATTGAAAGTTTATAGTGAAAATTAAAAAAATTCTATGTATATCATTTTCTCAATGATTCGTTATGAGTTTACATATGGTATTTTAATTTAGACATGTACTTTTTTTATTTATTGGAATAGCTACTTGAAAGACCTACTATAATCATCATGTTATTCAAATTCTCATATTACACCTATGGACTACTAGTTCATCCTATACTTATTATCAAAACTTATCTGTTGAGCATTTTTTGGGTAACCCGAGAGTAAGAGAAATTTCTGCTTGTGGACAACATTATTGATCTTTTATGAAAATGATAGACTAAGAGGTCAAGGGACAACTTTAATTTATTCTCTTTTGAAATTACCTACAGTTTTGGCCATTATAAAAGTTACTTGGTTTACTCTAGAAAGTTGAATTATTTCTTTAGTAGGCTTAACATGGTCTAGCACCAATAAGATTCCATACATTTAAAATCGTTATATGAGACAAACCTGACAGGGTATTGAACAGGCTTGCTAGAATTGGGTCAATGCTAAGTAACATATCAAAACAAGGGATATTGGTAAATCCAAGTAAACCCGTCGGGGTACTAAAAATGTTGTTGGCAGCGGGGATATGCTTGCATGGTACCACAATAAACCCACTGAGGTACTGAACATGCCTACTGGAAGCAAGGAAATATCAGGTAAAAGAGATCTGGTTGATGAACCACTATGCACATGGCTCATAAAAAATGGTAATATATATAAAAAAACCAAAATCTATAAATGCATGTTCAAGCCATTTGTTTGTGATGTTATGAGAGAATGGTTGTAAGTTGGGCTTGGACTCGGCCATCTAATTCAACCAATAACTAGGATATGATTATCCTAGAAATGGGACACATAGCTATAAAATATCATAAACTCCACAAGGTAAACTCAAAATATTCTTGAGATGACAAGAAATCCTTACAACGAGGCATGGATCACTAGCTCTTCCTATGGCATTTTTTTAGTGATACTGTCATTATTCATTTGGTTTTCCTAAGCACTGTTATTTTTCTAATGAATGTACATATTTGAATCATTTCCATCTATTCATAGTGTTTCTTTTTCCTGCAAAATAAATACCAGCATGATAAGAACTCTGTATTACACTATTTTGCAATTACTTAGTTTTTCTTGCATGGCTTCTAGACACACCATATTTTTGGTTTCTGGGAGGAATATTATACTATTTTTATTTTTATGATTAGTCATAAAAGGTTTATTTATCTGTGACAAATGACAAGTGTTTTTAGGATGATGCAAGTAGTAGGACCTTGTCCTAATTTTGGATGAATATGGAAGAATGCAATTAAAGATTCAATAGAGTTGTTCCATGTGATTCTCTTGTGGGTTGGAATCCTACAAATATTTACTACATGATTAGAAGCAACCCGATCGAGTGAAGCATATTTTTTTTTACAAAAAAACCATATGAAGGATCTTATGCATGACCATATGAAGGGTCGAACGCTGGTCCAAATGGAATGCCAAATCATGATCTGAAGAAAAACTGTGATATTATAGCACTAATAATTAGGTGTGTTAAGATGTTAGCCTAATTTTGTTTTTGGGAAAAAAGTTAAGTTAGCTGAGCTATACCCATAATTAACAAGTCACATCTACATGCATATAAGAGCATTATGACTTTATTAAGACTAATTTCGATCTATGATTTTGTACGATTTTGACATGATACGATCTTGTTTAAGACCATATGGATGTGATATGACCTTAGGAAATTTTTAGTCATCATTATACTACCATCACACTTATCCTCTTATCCTCTTCCATGCGTAAACCATCAAGTGATCGATCCTTGTGGTAATTCAAGTTATTATGGTTGTGAATGCGGTTTATGAAATTGTATTTCTTAATATGTTCAACATGTCCAAATTTTTACTTTGGACATGGTTGAACTAATCAAAACCTTATGAACTCATCATAGCATGCATCCTTTGACAGCACACGATCCAAGATTTTCCATAATGGCACGATCATCTAAGCATGCCAAGTGTTTGATGTGATCATTCAATCTCCTGTATGGAGCATGTTTTAAACTCACCTTCCTACGATTTTTTTTCCATTCTATCACCCTCACTTACCATTGTCCCTGCAGAGTCATTTTAGTCACCATATTCATGTATGCTTTGTAATCCTTGCATCATTCCTCTCAATGAACATGTCGAGCCATCTTGAGCCCAAAAATTATCAGGATCTATTTTAGATGTCAGAGTTTCAACAATGTAGGGAGATTTTTCTTTTGGGTTAGGTGGAACCCATTTCTTCACTCGTTGCATGGGTGTGACGAATAAATTTCAATTCTTTTTGCCATGTGTTTTGATGGTAGGTTGGCTAGTGTTGGTCATATCATTTTCCAGGAAACTAAGGAGACTATTGTCATCGCGAAAAATATCCCAAGAGAAGGAACTCACTATCACAAACAACGGTTTCTCCCTCATTCATCCCACAACTTCTCTCTGAAGCCAGAGCTCCAGCATATTGTAGGAATCAAAGTATTCCATAGAGTATGGATTAATCTCGAGTATCTTAACCTTATGTTCATCATCATCCATATCATCACTTGCTAGGGTGAGTTCAGTGTATTCAAATCTTTCCATCTTCATTTACTCGCACATTTTGTTACTCAGAAGTTTCTCAATTTTTCATTTTATTTCCTAAAGAGATTGGATAAAATGCCAAGAAAAGTTAGGAAGAATACCATTAATCCTAGGGGCAGTTTGTATCATCATAGCTTGATCAAGCTTCTAATCTTGGATCAGCTCAAAACAAGGAATCAGACTTGGGATACTTTTGTGTTCAAAGTCATAAAGCCTCACCTCAATATTTGAAAATTCCCTAGGCATCTCCGTAATCGTGAATCCATTCAAACCCCATATGCAGTGAATAAAAGCCCCAACGTTGTGCACATCGATGAAGATACATCAGAGGCCAGTATATATGCCCACTCTACCCTTGTTAGTCCTATGTCATCTAAGCCTTTACCGTTTCCACGACTTCATACCAGGGATCAAAAGGTGAAGTTTACCCAATCCATCGTTTGGTCCATCCTCAAGACCATAGTTTATCCTGATATTCAGACCGACCATCCAAATAGCATGGCTAAGGAAGATAAACCTAACCTAGACTCACCCCTGTTCACATTGGCTAGTGTCTCGGCCAAATTTCTCAAAGATGTTTCTCATGAGAATGTCCCTACACTGCTTAGGTAACGAGTCCTAAAATACAGGTTCCCTCTATCGACCATGAGATACCTTCCAGGGAATTGAGTTTGCAATCAGACCCCAAGAAACCTCTAGAACCATTCAATCCTAGCTAGCCAATAGTAGACCAATTGAGTCAATAAATGGCATATTCAACCTGTCAGAATCAAGAATACATTGAGTTAATCATGGACCTTCGAGAAGAGAGTAAAAATTTGCATCAAGAAATTAAGGTTGTCGAAGATCTCAATAAGGATATCAATTCATCACATAATACTCGATAAGATATGCATGCTTTTTTAAAATCTCAAGCTAAGAAATTGAAGTTTAAATCCCCTATCTCATCTGCTAAGTCAAAGGTAGCTACTAAAAAAACTTAGCCTTCTTCCAAACTCATTTTTTGTTTTGCTCAGTGGGACCTGGCATCTCTCTGATTTGGGAAAGTGTTAACCCCTATTTTGTTACTATTTTTGAATGATAAATTACTCTTTTGACATCTATTTTGTCACGTTTTTGACATATTCCTGTCATACACCTTATCATTCAACATCGGGTACGAATACATTTGGGATTTATGCACATTCTTGTTTATTCTTATTATTTCATGATTTTATTAACGAAATCAATGATATTTGAAGATTCTTTAATATATGAAATTGTTTTATAGGTTATAATCTCTGTGTGAGCTTATCTTGGACACACACCCATGCTAGATATGCGTAGATTGCATCCAGCTCACCGTTTAGCCTGCCGATCAAACCGTGCATTGTTCGTTGGAAGATTCCCGAACGTTAAAGTTTTCAATTGATTTGTTTCCCACATGATTGATTACTGGAGGATTATCCCTATAGAAGGATTTCCATCCTACCATCTCCATTCCACACCACGAGTTATTCCCATGTTAGCAAGGAACAATTTACCGCAGCCTGCGTGAGTAGAACCGTCGAGTGAAAGAGTAAGAGAATTATTGTGTGTTGGAAAGTGATCAGTTATTTGTAATAATGGTTGAATATTTTAGGAGCAGTTGACCACTGAAACGGTCGACCTGCTCATCCTTGTAAACACTATCTATACCTACCTCCAAGCGAGAGCATAGTTAGCTAGCATGTAAATTAGTCGACGTTAGTAGAGAAACTCTATAATACCATTCTGAAAGTTAATACAAGTTAATATATATGTTGTTCATACATGTTTCTGTCTTTGTGAGTGATTGAACCACAACCCTGATTGCTGAGAGGGCCCCTCAACAACCAACGGACTCCATTTTCGTGTGTATTTTCGTCATTTCTTTCTTGTAATTAGCATAGTTTCATTTGTTGTTTGCTTAAGTAATTGAGTTTCTTGTAATTGTTTGTTTTATTATTTTTCATAGCATGTGTTTTGTTGTTAATATAGTTTCATTTCCAACATTACATAACTGGTTGCACGCATAATTAGTTTCCTTTCAAGTGATGATGATCCAGACTTGATGATGATTCAATGATGCTCTAGATCAAGTGATGATCTAGTGATGCGCCAGATCATGTGATGATCCAAACTTGATGATGATTCAGTGATGCACCAAATCAAGTGATGATTCAAACTTAATTAAGATGACTTGATGACTTGATGATGAAGATGATGAAGATGACTTGAAGATTAATATGCCTTTGTGATGATCGAGATGATACAGAGGAGAATACTTGTGCTGAAAAACTATGTCAAGAGAATTCCTTCCTAGTTAAGAGGGAGTGTTGATGTATTTGTAACTTTTGAATGTATTCACTTGTATATCTTATGTATTGTAGCTGGATGTTTATTCCAGGAAGTATCTGTAATGTAATTGAGTCATGTCATGCCTCGATGTTTCAATTGGGAGATTCAATCATGTAAACAAGTCATGTAAAGTCATAGAGTATAACCCTCCTTATTGATCAAGGGTTAAAGTCCCTGTAGTTGTGAGGCCCTGGGGTTATTATACTCTCCTAGAGAATTCAGCGCTAGTGAGTTATTGTCAAGTTAGGAAATAGTATAAATAGAGAGGGAGCCTCTCTATTTAACACACATTCATACACATTCACTCAAACTCAGTTGTACCGCATAAGTGAGAGAGAAACAACAAGCTGGGACAAGAGAGAGAGAGAGAATACTATTGTCGGGAGATCATCTTACTGTCTTTCGATTTTACTTTTGGTGCTGATTATATCTCTAAGGAAATTTCAGGGTTTTCTCCTTTATAATTTTCCCAAGGAAAATATTTGTGTTCATTATCTCTTGTGATCGATTGTTGTGCTTGTTATTCTCTCAGATAATATCCTAAGATCATATACCTTAAATGTTAAAAATATAACACCTGAAAACTTAATGAAAATTTATTTTCTTCCCTAGGAGTATGATGCAGGATCATATAGCTCGAAGTTCATTGACTGATGAATCAGCTTAAAATCGAGCTTAAAGTTCATTTACTGATGAGTGAACTTTCCTTGTAATCAATTTCTAGACTTATAGGGTTCAATTACAAGTAGATAGAATTAGTTTTAAATTCGTAATAACTAGCAACTTTTTCTTTGTTATCCTTAATCCATGCATGGATTTCTCAAGGATTGATCTTTGTTAATAGGGTTTCCTTTTATCAAGCCCCTAGATCCAACTTAGTCAGATCTAACATGTTTTCTAACTGTTATAAATTAATTTTATTGTAATAGGTCTAGGAGAGAAGGAGAGAAGGAGAGAGGGAAGAGAGGGCACATAAGGAGTGAATAAGTTGAATTATCTGTCTTTGTAATTCCTATCAAGTTGAATAAAGAATAGAGGATTACATTCTATGTTTTTTTTATGGATTTATAGATTTATATAAATCTGTAGAGATATGAATTCATCCCGTGTTCACTTCATATAATTCTATGTATAAATTATTTAATTTCTGAATTGTAGAGAAATTGATTCTCTCAGTGATCAATTTGGCGATCTGCGAAGAAAGATCTCAGAGAAGATCGAACGACGAACAAAGATCGTGATAGAAATCAATGGTTACAATCTGTTTTGCATCTGGAGATAGATCAACGATTGATTGCTAATATGCAAGAACCGATGGTGCAGAAGACCTCAAAATTGTAGAAACTAGGAAACATGGAAATTGCAGGAACATGGTTTCGATAAGTGAAGTTCCACAACCCAAATGCGAGATATACCATTGCGGTCACAATTAGTTGTGGAAGTTCAATTTAAAATTTGTAAAGCTGCATCCTACAATTCGCAGTTTTGTGGAAAAGCATTGTTCCGGGAAAGGATTTGTGGGAAACATTTTGCGGAACGACATTTGAAGAAAAGGAGTTGCAGGAAACGTCTTGCAGAAGGATGAAATTGCAGAGAACCTGAGTTAAAGGTTAGAAAGAATATTTGAATTAGGAATTTGTCGTTTAAGTTGAATTCTTAGATCTAGTTGGCCTTTGAGGCCATCAATGAGCCCATATATGCATACATTTATTGATATATGGTGCATGGTATTTCAACATTTATGAAATATTGATTCAATGATTCTATCAAAAATTCTATTTTGGATCTAACTATGATAGTAGATAGAATTTTCTTTCTAAACCTTATTAACTTCATGCAACAATAACTTTGTGTTAGGAACATACCTTCTATCATCTCAAATATTCTCTTGACAACATCACACATTTAGAATTTTCTTCGCCACAATCCAATTGCATATAGGTTTTTTTTCACCCCTCTATCTCATCTAGTCACCACCAATATTGGATCCTCCCACTTAATAGATCTTACATAAGTTGTAAGTTGTAAAGCCACATTGTTCAAATTTAGGTATGTGATTTTGCATCATAAGTATCTCATAAAGTAAAAAAAACATTGCTCTTTTGAATTCTTGTGGTTTATACGATAGGATATATGTCGGTATTGTGTGTGGCCCTAGTTTTAAAAGCCATTCTTTTAAGGAACATAAGTGAATTTGTTTTTATTGAAGTGTTTAGTGAAAACAATGATTCCAAGGAAAATACACCTTTCAGAATTGTGTATGATCGGTGAATTTAGACAAGTAAAAAGGCCATTATAAATTTTATTTCATTTTTGAGAGGCAAGATATATCTTAAATATTTAAATATGTATACCCATGTTAATATCACCTCATCAGTATGCGAGCTACTTACAATTCTTTAGTTATAAGTGAGGGTGGAGGACATTGTGTTATAAGGATTTATATCAGAGATGTATAAGGTCCCAAAGTATGGTCCAAGGATGTGAACACCTATAATGGGCCATGTATAATTCTTGAATACACCTGGTACAACATGTACTGATCATATTTAGTTTCCTAATGAGATGTGGTTAGTATTTTGAGGTTTTACACAATAAATATGGGTCTCCAAGCCATGCATATGCTCTAATGACAAAAAGAAATATCCTAGACCTATAAATGATTATAAGGATAATGGACCATGTACAAGACCCCGAATAACCAACAATAATATAACGATAATTTTTCACCTACAAGATGGAGATGATCACAACTTTGTGTCCTTGCATAGAAGGGATGGATTTCAAGGTCGTCATATGGTACATGGACGAAAACATGTCTATTAGGCCCTAAAATATGTTTCTAATTGTAAGGATCAATGCACATGTGACATATCATAACACCACACACACTCTATATAGGTAATACTTAGTCTATGACTGTAATATCAATACTAGTTCAAAACAATTTTAGTCTAGGTATATGTACCATCACCATGGCCATGGCTCAAGGATGAAAACTAAGGTCTAATTTTGATTACATAACACATGGGACATGCATAAGAACATCAATTAAAGTATTTTTACACCATGCATGGGTCTCATGTAATTTTCCATCATAGGAGAGGAAAAACTAAGTACTTATACCCAAGGATACTTTTTAAAGGATTTATGGGAAAGAATATTAGCATTGAAGGTGTGATGAAATGGATCATCACAAAATAAAATTACATCTTCAATATCGATCATAATCAAGAGAGTATCCTCCATTAGATATGTTTTTTTTGTATGGATGGGTTAAAATAGACCCTTAAAATGTTAGTTGGCCTTGAAATCAACTTCCAATCAAATCACAATATTCATAGGAAAATATGTGTAATTCAAGTTATCCAAGTATGTTGGATTAATTATTGAGATAGAATACGATTTATATTTAAGAATACTTTCAATTTAATCTTAGTATTCATATATTCTGGTGAAGTGGATGACGATGTATGACTAGCAAACAAATTATACTTCAAACTCAAAAGAGGTGAAAAATTACGATTTAGGTCTAAAACACCTTTTTCTAGGTTTGAATGTCGTAATCAACTCCTAAAAACCACAACAAAAAAATATCTAAGGTATATTCAAAACACATTTATATGTATATGCGATTAGGATATTTACCACATTGAGTGTGGCTTGTAGGGTCTTGAGCATGGTCGATGAAAAAACCTATACAAAACCTTCTCAAGCTCTAGCTCCATGAACAAAATTGTATACACATCAAGACAAAGAAATAAGGGGTCAAAATTTAAAATACCTATACCATGAGACTCTCAATAGTTTTACCACATGGGACTTCCTCAAAAATGATTGCAGGATCTCACATAACTAGGTTTTGTTTCTTGTTTAAAATTCTATGCCCCAAGCACAGATTCACCATGTGTCCTTAAAAGGATATAGGAGACGAGTTGCACTTGGACATAAATTTGATGAGTATGGATTCAATAGATGAACCATAAACTCCGTTGGAATATTTAAATTAGAATAATTCTATGGTTACCTTTCCCATGTGGGTCCATGTCTCGGATTGTGTCATGTTTGATGATTCCATAAACTAGGGTTTCGCTTAGTAAGAGACCATGCCTTTTTCTTTCAATGAGGGGACAAAATTAGAAAAAGATAGACCATGAGGTTTTCAGTAGTGTTCCCATGTGGTATATTCCAAAGCACTTTAGCAGGATATCATTGATCTTGGTTATGTTTCACAGTTCGAATTATATGCCTTTATAGTGATTCACCATGTGTCCCTAAAATCCTATAGGAGGTGACTTACAAATGGCCATAAAATGATGATTGTGGCTCACATCGATGAACCATAAAATCCATTGAAATCGAGACATCATAATAATGCTATTATTTCAACACTTGTATTGTTCCATGGCCTAGACCTTGTCCCTTTTTACAATTTCAAAAAATAGGGTTTCTCTTAATAAGAGACAATACAATATTTGCACAAAGGTGTCAACTTTGGAAATTCCTTTACCGTAAACTTAGTCGCTAGAGTTTTAACAAAAAACCTACCTCAACACACTTGTGGATCTCAAGAATATTATTTTTGTTAGTCAGTTTGAATTATATGCCTCCGATAGTGATTCACCATGTTTCCCTTGCAACTACCCATAAAATGATGATTGTGTCTCGAATCGATGAAATCCCAACTCCAATGGAATTAGAAAATTGGAAGAATGATACGGTTCCTATCGTCTGTAGCTCCATGGAACAAATCTCATATTGTTGGATGATTTTGGAAACTAGGATTTTCGTCAGTAAGCGAGATTGTAAATTTCAAGCTAAGGGGTGAACTTGAGAGATACTTCAACCATGAACCTGTGGCTAGCATTCCCATTTACAATGTACATAAACACACTTGTAGGACCTCATGGATCCCATTGTTTTATGGTTTAATTTATGTGCCTCCGACAATGAGTCACCATGTGTCTCTTAAAACCTCTAGGAGGAGATTTGCAACTGGCCATAAAATGATGGCTATGCATTGGATCGATAAATGGTTGACTCTATAGGAATTGTGACATCATAATAATTCTATGGGTTTCTATGTTATGTGGTTCCATGGACTAGATATTGTCCTATTTAGTAATTTTAGAAACTCAGTTTTTGCTCAGTAAGAGACAATACACTTTTACAATAAGGGTTTAACATTGGAAATAACTCTACCTTGAGGCCATGGGTAGCTTGACCACATGGGACATTCCCAAACATGCTTGCAATATCTCACGAAGTTCAATTCTATTTTATTATTTGTATGGACTAGGTATGGAATCCAGTGAAATGCTAAATTAACTTTGAAAACAAGCTTTGATGATGTATAACCAACGACCTATATCAAATGACAAACTTAGAAAAATCCTATTGTAATTGTTTGGCGTTGAACTTGAAAATGACCTAGCTAGGGTACTAGATTGATAGTTGTATGTGTGTGGATGAAAATGTAAGTGGTGATGATGGGAAATGAAAATTTTTATATGGATTTCCAAGTTCTGCAAAATAATATATCAGTGATATAGACACACACAAAAATTGGTATTCTAAACCTAGAATGCCAACCAAATGATCAACTTTGGTAAAAGAAAGGGTTAGGTAAGTTAGTTTTAGATGTTGTCAGGATTTTGTAGGTGTGTTTAAAGATTATATGTGACTGCAATAAATGGTGTATACTATTCCATATTAGGTTATATTGAAACCCTCTTAGTGAAACCCCTCCACCTCTTAACCATGATGTCTTGTTCAATGATATGAGAAAATATTGGTTTGCCCAGTTTCTATTGAAAGGAGGAACTAGGGTTACCCTCATGTGGTATGGTGTTTAGAAAAACACCTAACAAAATATTACCTAAATATTCCTTTACAGCCATAACCAAGGTATATAACCACCATAGATTCCTAGAAGAGAGAATATTTATCTTCTCAGTGTGATATAAACACAATTTCATAGCTTTGCACACTACAAATTAGAAACATGGTGTTAGTTATGGCTCAAGGAAGAAAACTAGGGTTATATGCCCTCAAATTCTCTTTTATGACCCCTCAATCATGGATGGATCTCCAAATCATCTCACATTCCATTTAAAGTGTAGTTTGTATTCTATGAGTATTTATGGGTGCCATTGAGAGATTTTCTAAATCAATAATGGGCCTTGGAACCTTTAGTATGGTATAACGATGAAGGTAGGATCATGTTCCCTAAAATATGGTTTTATGGATGATGGTCCATGTAGATGGACAAATTCCACCTTATGCTTCAGTAAAAAGGGAATATTTTATCCATGACTAGGATATGGACACCATTTCAATATTTGTGCACCATAAATAGACTAATATCCCTATAATGGAACATGGTTAAACACCAAGAGTGTACACTCTAAATATGTGTGTAGGGGTCATTGGTCATGGGCATGCCCTATTACTATTTCACATGTTTTGCATCGAGAATCTGTCGCCTATGAGTGGGTGATGCACTTTGTTTCGATATTTTGTGCCCCAAACACAGGTTTAGAGAAAAAAATACAAAAGGTTAGGCCTTAAAAGATTATTTTAATGCTCATGAGCAATGCATGTGGCCCCTGAACACTGCGTGGACCCTATCAATAAAATATTTGGCATATGAGCTAGTTTGGAGAATGATTATTTTCATTCTAAGGGTATATATTGAGGCCTTAATAATGGTTTGGGACTGAAAACTATCATCTATGATCCTAAAATATACTTCTAGGGAAAATGGCGCATGCATGTAAAAGTATCAAACCACCAATGGCCATGTAAAGTAGATATTTTCCCTACTAGTGGGATATGGGCACCATTATAAGCGATTTATAGCAGAGATGTCTAAGATCCCAAAGTATAGTCCAATAATGAATACCATAGTATTTGAATCTAAAATATTATTCTATATGAATAATGGGGCATGAATAATGCAATAAATTATGCTTCTAGGGTTCAAGGGCCATGCACAACATCTAAAAACAACACACACACTCTATATGGGGAATAGTTAACCTATGAGTGTAATATCGACACTAGTTCAAAACAATTGTAGACTAGGTATAGGTGAAATCACAATATCTATGGCCCAAGAATGAAAACTAAGGTTTATTTCTCATTACATAACTTATGGACCATGCATAATAACTTTCACCACCACACAGAATATCCACATGTAATATGTGGTCAATAAATGGGTCATGTATGCCATTTTGAGGTTTTGCAATCCATTGATGGTTATCAAGGCCTTGGCCATAATCTAGGGTGAAATTTTAGGGATTTAGGGCATATAACTTGCTTCGAGAACTTATGGGCTATGAATGGACCCCACACTACGAAATAGGTCATGTACAAAAAATCTGTTGGTCTATAAGCAAGATATGGGAACCAATTAAAGGTTTTATGGACCATGCATGGGTCTCATAGACTTAGCCATGATTGGAGGACAAAAAATAAGTACTTAGACCCAAGAATATGTCTTCAAGTATTTATGTGTAATGAAAATATCCCTAGACCACCACATAGACCTCCTAGAGGGAATTTAAGATGCATCACCTTGTTAAGGACCTGTAGGGACCAATTATAGTAAATCGCAAGTTAAGGAAATATAAATTTTCATAATTTTAAATCCTAACCCCTTTTAATAAGATGTTATGATGTGGATTGGAAAATGGATAATAAATGCATGCATGTCATTTAAGGTGATCAAGTTATTTGATTGAAATTTTTGGATAAGATTGTATTCATCATAATACACTCCCATTTTTAATGGAATATGTATGTGATCTAAAATATGTTACAAATTTATGTGCTATGTGATGTGGCTCTTAAGTGAATTTTTTTTCTTTTCTTATAAGAGTGCATAAATATAACCAGATTTAGCTCAAATTTTGCAACTCATTCTTAGTTCCAAGATAAGTAAATTGCTTGAGCACATATCAATAAATTCTCAAGAAAGCGTGTGTTTTTAGATGTCTGTATACCTTTTATAATCCTCTAGCCATTTTTTATCATTAGTAGATATTAGTGTATAAGTTAATTTAATATAACCATGGATAACTCGTCACATTCACCATGGACCATGTAACAATCATATTATATAACATCAAATCCACATCAATAATATAAAAATCCATAAATACTCTATCATATAAACCAATTGAAACCATGTATTTGTATTGGAAATAGATAAAGAATATATTCTTATACAAAATGGAACATCATTCCTAATACATATAGTGAATGCATATGGCCAAAAATGTAATAAAGGAATTATGTGGCCTAGGCATGAATACACGTATCCTTACCAAACTGCCACATTCTGGGTGTCTCAATCAGCATGAACATGATGGACACCCCAATGCTCATATCCAAAGTCAATCTTCCTCCTCTTGAAGGTAGAGGAAGCTTGAGCCCACCTCCATTTTCCCCTAGAGTATCTCTTGGTTCTTTAAAAGGAAAACAATAACATATTACTTTTCCCAAAATTCTATCAATAAGTTATGTTGTAAAGGTAGTTATCTTTCCTGGAGGGCTTCCAACCCTTTGACAAACATCGCAAGCTCTTGCATGATCTTTAGCGTCTTAAACATCGTAGTTCACCATAAACGTACCTGAAAAAAATATTGAAGATCCTTACCTCCAACATGTCCTCCTGCAACTCCCTGATGGCATTCCTACATAATATCTGGCTGTAGCTTTAAAAACCAACTATCTTTTTCGGGCTGCAGTGAAATTATCAGGAGCCATACCCATGGTTAATAATAGGGAAATATATTTTCTAAGTAATGTGGAACAACCTTGATTTTCAATAACTTAGCATCGGGAAGTCGGTCATCAACTGGACCTCCATATTTTCCTGACTCTAGTCTAAAAATTTTGTCCGGTCCAAGTTATGCCTCCTAGGCTTTACCACAACCTCAAAAGATAATTTAGTACACATAAAAAATACACTTAGTATTCAAATCTTCAGTACTCACTTGGGACGAGAGAGAATATTGTATTGGAGTGGTTCATCTCTTGTATCAAATCCACTCAATAATTCCTTCCTACAATAATTACAAAAATCAATTAATACATAAAAATCAAAATGTGTTATTCTATGAGTTTCATTCATTCTTTATAAGATTTTAATGAACTTATAACTCTCGTCATGATTATGTTAGGAATTATGGGAAATTTCCCTTCGTGGCTAGGAAGTGGAGTACTGGGATGGATAAATCCTCTAAGGAAATGGTGGGGAAGGGGCTAATGTAGGTTGGGGAGAGGGGAATGACGTAGGTATGAGGGAGGGGATTAATATAGGTACATGGGTGGGGGATGACATAGGAGAAATACGTGGAGTCGATATGGGTGCACGGGATGGGGCTTCAATTATTGGTGCAATAAGAGAAGGGATCTGTGTGGGAGGTGATATAGCCCCATTAGATTTACAAGGGACGTCATTACCCAAGGGGAGAGATGGGTATTCCAATGACGAGTGTAAGGTAGGGATTCCTATCATAGGACTTGGCATAAAATGTGGAAAAAATTAACTAGGTGAAATATATGGAGGGATGTATGGTTGTCGTGATAATATGGTGGGATATGGAACCTGCATAAACATATGTAATATGTTTTATTAGTAGAAAAACATGTAATTAACTATTCAAACACAATGAATTTCACATATAACATATAATTAATTTGACACAAGTTAAGTAAGTGATGAGTTATCTACGTAGAGGTGGAGAAGTTTGCTCAATCTCTTTCTCAACCATCAATGGAACAAAACAATATTAGAATTGATTTCTCATAAAAGAATTGCAACTAAATCAATTTTAAAATTATACAATTAGACACTCATTTAAAAACATGTATGTGATGTGATGCAATATCCATTGTTGTTTTCATGGTGAAATCAAGGTTGGGAGGATTAATAATCTCACACCTTAATTGAGTTGTTTCATAAAGAAACAGTTGTGCATGCCAAAAACATGAGTTACATATTAAATACTATAAGTAATTTTTATATAAAAATTGTCAAATGTACAATTACAAATATACTCAATTATTTACAACCATTTACAAATCATGTACTAACCTCAAACATAAAAGTATCTTGTTCAAGATTAGTCCATAGGGACATGACAAGAATGTCGCAGTCAATGCATCGATGGGATAATCTTGAGTTGTCCACATGGCCTTTTTCCTCACTGACATTCATGGATGGTCCATGACTAGTTGGGCTTGAAGGACCTACAATAGATGGTCATACGCATTTATTTGAGGAGTTGTTCTTGGATGACGTAATAAATGTATTGTGCTTCAGTACACTATGTGTAATTTGTGATAAGGATGTGGCAGTCTCTGCTAGGTGATTCAATAACTAAGTTGTCTATGGGGGAGGGACATGCATATGCCTAGGTGCAAGTATCCCTTTTATTGGGTTACACATGGTGGTGGGTCAATCCTAGGAAAATCCAAGCCTAACTTCCTAAAAATCACCAACATGCAGACCTAACACGAATTATGTATATAGTTTTCGAGGAAAATATAGTTGAACCTTGCTATTGTTTCAAGGAGGTTAGTAGAAAATAATAAACTATCAAGACTCATCTAGATTGGTTGCCATGGATCATATGTGCACCAATCTATGCAAATGAACCTTTTATGTGGAGCAGGGGGTAGTTTGGTCTTGGGGTCAATGAAATATCTAACTAGAGTTTGTTTGGAGATGTTCCAATCTTTGATTTGTTCTTTACTCAGACTGAGACCGGTGGAATAGTACTCTCTCATCATGACCCTATACTCAGTTATGCTCAACAATTGATCGTGAGTGTTGTCAACTAAGGGATTGATGTTGTTAATGAATGTGGCTAACTATAATCTCAATGGTTCCCTTCTTCCTTTGAACTTTTGAGCCAAGATTATTAACTCACCTTCTATGGTTGGGTTCTCATTGGGGTTAATGGTTACTTTGGTACTAGGTTTGGGGTTTTATGTGCTTGGATTTTCTTGAGGGTTGCTTCTATCGAGGATTAGTTCTTGGTTTCCATCCATTATGATGGAGCAGAGATAATAAGAATAATGTATTTTTAAGGTCACCGCCAAAGACACCAGTTTGGTGTATGAGACCCCCTTGTTTGTGGGACAAAGAACCTGAGGTGTACATACACTACCCTCCTCTAACCTGTGACCTCCTAAGAGGAAACACATGGTCTTAGCCATTAGGCCCACTCATGCTCTTAATATGCAGTTGAAAAATAATTTTGTTTAATTTTTTGTTATTTTTTTCAATGTTTAAAATGTATTTTCTATTATTCAATAATTGAAAAACAAACTTTGGAGATAAGGATTAGATCTTATATGGTGATTGGTTGGAGGGGAGGGGGAAGTTATGTGTGTGCCATTTTACTCACGTGATTGCTTTCATGGTGGTTAGGGAATTGTCCAACCAAAATCTTATGGATGGCTTTATGAGCTCATTTGTGCTTTTGATATTTAACCCAAAGGAACTAATACTTGATACTTGGTAAATGGTTTCTAAATGTCACTTACATAATACAAATACAATAATTTACCACTCATTCAAATCATATTTAAACATTAAAATCTTAATCTCTTAAGCTTATTATAAATTAAATTAAGTTACCTCTCGTCCATAAATATTAATCATAATCTCTTAAACTTATCATAAATTAAACTAGCATGGTGTCCGCTTAAAAATGTTGGTGTCGAATACTTGTTAATCTATAACTCAATGTGAAGTACCTTTAACATATTTATTAATACGAATTTTGAAATCATGTTTTCATTCAGTTACGGATTTCTCATTTGATAACTTCTGTGCACCGAAGGGTACAGCTATATTCTGGTGTGTGGGAAACTTTTGTCCGGTTGAATTAGGTCATTCGCAAACAATGGACGTAGAAAATGGGAACATGGATACAAATTCCCATAACGATAACCTGAGAGAACATGTTCTCAGAGTCATGAGATGTTTGGAAGCACACGTAAACGAAAATGAAGATATCAATATTCCTCGCCCTCTGCAAACGCCCAGAATTGAGGAGGACCATTTGGTGCCACTGTGACCGTTTATCCAGAGTGGCCACCAGAATTCTAGAGGGTACCAGCTCTCTCCATAAAAGACCTCTGGAATTAGATGATCTACGTCAATTAGATGATCGATGGCGTGGAGAACACGTTCGTGCTCGGGGATTCGCCGTTGAAAGTGAAGATGATGAGCCTGAAGAGTATCTCACAACTTTCAGATTTCCACATAATATTATTGTTGTTCGATCCATACAAGATTTGCGCCATCGAGCGGATCATTACATCCAAACTCAAGTTATATGGAGTTCCAGATTCACATGGGGACAGATAAAACAACATATAGAGGACAATACCTATAACTTCGATTTCAGATCTGAAAATATCTCTATTGGCTTGACTAGTATAAGAGAATTCACTTCACTTAATAGTCAAGTTCGTGTAGCAATGGATGAGGGAATACATAACAGTCTTGGCGTAGCAGTGAATGCGTTGTCAGAAGTTAAGATTTGCAATGAAAGTGAAAACGATGATGATGGAGAGATCTGCTTCATTTGCCATGAAACGTTTTCCAGCGCGGAGCCTGCAAAGCAATTGCAATGCAAACATCTCTACTATTCAAAGTGCATTATCTTATGGGTTCGCTGTAGAAATTCATGTCCAATTTGCAGTTGTGAGCCTGTGTTGTTCAACTTGAACACCAACGTGAATTATATATTTACCAACTTAGCCTCTAATGTTTTCATTTTTGTTAAGTATGCAGTTTTGGAGTTTTTTGGTAGGTGAAAACATGTTCCCCAAAATTGGTCCATTTTTTTAGAGGGTAGTTGAAAAATAACTACCATATTAATTAATTAGCTATTTTTTAAAGAAGTCAATCGTGACACCGACATCTCCGGAAGTCTCTTGACGCCATCTTTTCTATATATCTCTTTTATTCACCTGAATGGCACCTCTCTGTCCGAGTCCGAGTGCCGACATTCACTATGTTGGTACAAAAAGGGACATTTATGGATTGAGGGTTGCCTAAAACACTATAGATGGGCATATTATGAATTACATTTATCATCCATCAAGCTGGTTATTTTTACTTTTAAATATGTCAAGTACTGTACGCGACTCTTCCTATATGCAACTCGTGTGTTGCACGTGAGTATCGATTATTGCATCTCGCGTATAGATTTGTACGCGGGTTACCCTTAGAGCAACCCACGTGTAATACGCGAGTTGCCAGTATTGATACCCGCGTACACCTTCATTCGACATTAAGAATAATAAATCATGATTATCTGAGATTTGTTAAGCCATTAACCATAATCACCTTAACTGTCTCAACCTCCTCAACCCTCGAAACTGCCTTATTTCACCAAGTATAAATAAAGGCCTTGGGGAGGGTGTTCATGACATATACTTGAGAGCAAAGTTATGCTGGTGGAGTCTATTCAGAAGTCTTTGGAGCAGTGGAACTCAGAATCCTTTGGTTGGAGAGGAGTCATTGTCTCAGGCATTGGGTTGTAATCTGAACTCATTCATTATTGTCAATAAAGAGAATCATTCTTCTATATATGTCTTGAATGTCTTTCATGTATCATGGATTGATGAATACTTATGCTTAAGCACTATGTATATGATTTATCTAACCTATTTTATATACATGTATCATCTTGCATTTGGAGGATTTGTTCTTGACAAGTGAAGGAGAAGCATCCCATAAGGCTTTGGAGGAGAAGCAGAGCGGAAGAGGACAAAGCTAGGATCAATCGTCTTGTATCGAGTGAGTCTTTTCTATCCTCCTATTTCCTTTTCTGTACTCTAGAGTCGATTGCCCGCAAGTTTCATGAGTATGTTGGTAACCCCACACCTTTGGTTATAAGATTTTTATTCCTGTACAACAATCTCCAATGCAATTCTTCCTGGTGTTGGTTTTCCTTTGGAGCAGCAGGTTAATGGAACAGGAACATTGTAGAATATGTTAGAAATGAAGAGCAACCTGTATATTTTGCACACAATGTAGATGTAAATAAATATGTTGGTTTTCATTTGGAGCAGCAGGTTAATGAAAAAGGAACATTGTGGAATACAGTGGAAATGAAGAGCAACCTGTATATTTTGCACACAGTGTAGATGTAAATAAATCTTAAAGTATTTATGCCCAAATCTAAAGTCTTTGCCAAAAAATGCAATTGTATTTTTGCATCTGTGTATTTTATGAATGCTTTGTCTAATTTCGTTGTGTGCTTATATTTTTGTTCTATTTAAGAGTTGCCTACTTGTTTGAGCAAAAATAAGTAATTTTATTATTCCAGATCTGTTTTCCATGAGTTGTGACTGAAACAGAGAATTAAAAAAAGTTTATAACAATGTTTTTGCTACAAAGATTCAGTCGCAGCTGCTCTGTTCTCAACATTTTTCA
Organism: Pseudotsuga menziesii; assembly: GCA_001517045.1. NCBI lineage: Eukaryota > Viridiplantae > Streptophyta > Pinopsida > Pinales > Pinaceae > Pseudotsuga > Pseudotsuga menziesii. The sequence continues at coordinate 56,013 of LPNX011194279.1, read as the reverse complement.
AAGGGAGAATTGCTCACACTGTGAGGCAATAACCCTAATGTTGAATGAAACCATCTGCAATAACCCTAATGTTGAATGAAACCATATGTCCACTGTTATCAAATTTGTACGAGCACGAAAGCAACTATGAACACCCATAAATTAGTTTAATTCCTTCACGATTCATACTAGATCGCATAATCGCTTGCATTCACGCAAACAATGAAATCCCCATCGAGAACCACAATTCGTAGTGTTAGTGCGGTCATCAAAAGCTGCTTAATCTTTTGAAAACTTTCCTCGCACTTGGTTGTCCATAAGAACTTATTTTCCTTCTTCTCCAAAGTGTTCATGTGACAATATATTCTTGAGAAGTTCTCAATGAACTTCTGATAATATCCGACTAATCCCAAAAAGGACCTAATGTCAGTGACATTAGTACGAGTAGGCTAGTCTTCTATGGCCTCTAATAATTTCCTAGTACACATCTATTCCTGTCTCGAAGATAATGCGACCCAAGTACTGTATGTGTGGTTTGTAAAAATCACATTTACTAAACTTTGCATAACGATGGTGTTCTCGTAACACTCATAGGACTATGCAAAGGTCTTCGTTCCATTCCTCTTTACTCTTCGAGTAAACTAGGATGTCATCTATAAAGACCAAAAAACATTTGTCTAGATACTTACTGAATATAATGTTCATCATAGACATGAAGTTCAGTGGTGCATTAGTCAATCCGAATGGCATTACTACAAACGTGTAGTGCTCGTACCTTGTACGAAAGGTGGTTTTGTTAATATCCTCATTACGAATCCATACCTGATGGTACCCGGATCACAAGTCAATCTTTGAAAATATCTTCGCTCCTCCTCCTTGATCGAACAAGTCATCCATCCTAGGGAGTGGACATCGGTTCTTGATAGTCATTTTGTTAAGCTGACGATAATCGATGCACATCCGCATCATACCATCCTTCTGCTTTATGAAAAGTATCAGTGCTCCCCAAGGGGACACACTTGGTCAGATATATCATTTTTCTATAAATTTCCACAACTACAGTTTGAGTTCCACAAACTCTGGTGCACTCATGTGGTAAGGGGCTTTTGAATCCAAACTGATCCCAGTGACAATTCTATGAAAACTTCTACGTCTCGATTCAGAGGTAATCCTCAGATGTCCTTAGGGAATACATCCTTAAATTCTATAAGAACTAGAAAGTCCTTAATGTGATCATCTCTCTCAACCTGTATGTCTTGGATATTTACTGCAAACATCTTGTATCCTTTTCTAGTGCACTTCTTTGCTTGTAAGGCAAATATCTCTCTTACCGAGACTTTCTTTGGTTCACCTTGAATTTTCACTTGATTTCCTTGGCGATCTCTACACAAGATTGACTTATGCAATAAATTGATCCTGACATCATGTTGTTACAATCAATCCATGCTAATAAGTATATCATATGATCTTAAGGGTAGGATGTTCAGGTTAACTCTTGTAGGAAAACCATTCAAATTTACCTCACAATATTTAACTATTTCTGAAACTTTCCATTTTGTACCTATGGCTAACTGTACCAGCCAACATTTATCATGTTTTTCGTTACCAAGTTTACATACACCAACAATTTTAGGCGATACATAGCTCTGGAAAACACCGAGGTCAATCAGTATTGAAATCGAAGTGTTCAAGATCTTACCTTCTATCTCAACCATGGTAGCGTGATGGTATTCCTATCGGCCATCCAAGGCTACCTAAATCTGTGGTGTTCTAGCTATGTCCCATATCATTCGTTCTTCTTGTAACTTTTCCAAGATCCCATTGGTCTTGTTATTACAATCTCGGGCATAATGAGCCCCGCTGCATTTCCAACATTTTATCTGTAGCAGGGTAGCATTAGCTCCCCCAGTTGCTAATGGCTTGTTAACATTTCAAGCAGGTACATAATGGTTTGTACCTGATTTGTTGAAGTTCTTGTTCGCTGGAAAAATATTGTTCTGTTTCCTGTATGGAGGTGGGTTAAAACTTTATTTGTGGTTGTCAAGGAATTTCTTATACTTGTCTCGATTTTTGTTCATGTTCTCTTGCCTTATCTATCCATACTCATAGGAGATCCTACCTTTGTGCAATGTGGTGTCCAAGGTTTTAGGAATGTCGAACTCAATCCTTTCCTGAAATTTGGGAGGAAGAAATCCTAAAAACTGCTCAATATTTACCTTTTCATTCTTGATGTATGTCACATAATGTAACATATCTAAAAATCTCTTAATAAAATCATCCATAGTCATGGATCCCATAAATAACTTGTGAAAATATTTCACTTTTCTGTCAAAGAATCTTTTTGACATATATTTTTCTTGCAAAATCTTACGAAAATTACTCCAGAATATTTCTCTTACCTCATCTCTCTTGGTATGCTTAAATTATCTCCACCATCTCACTGCTTTTCCTTTTAGGTTATAGATGGCTAATCGAGCGTCAATTTCGCTAGAGTAGTTATGTACTCAAAAATATTTTCTCATACCTAGCAGCCACTCTTCAGATTTCTCCCTCATGTTCACCTCTCCTTCATAGGGTGGGGATCTTATTTTTATGAACTCCCCTTGGAGATTGTCATCACTTCTTTGTTTCTTTCTGCATGGAGACAAAGAGTCCTCGCTGGAAGGACTGTGATATTCTTCTTCTGTAGGTTCACGGGTGAGTTCATCTTTTCCTTCTTCTCTTTGGTTTCTATCATGTTTATCATAAGGTTCCTTATTGAAGATGTTTGTGGAATGATTGGGTTTTTCCAATGGGATTCCTCCCATCATATTTCGCAGTAATGCTTCATTGATTGCTTGTTGTTCGTTTCCTTCATTCAGACTGTCATCTCTGAAACTTTGGAAATATGTTTGAAGACTTTCTATAGTTTTCATAATATTAGAATTCATTTCTACCACCACTTCTGCTTCTTGGGTGGGAGTATTCAATTTTCATTCACGGTTGCTATCTTCTTAAGTGTTCATGATCTGAACTATTCTGTAAAAATTCCTAAAAATGCAAATTTTAATCACAGGAAAATTTTCTGTTAGTTAACAAAATTTAAAACATACTTTATTTTCCTTGCAACGAATGTTTGGTACACCCATTAGGTCTCTTAGTTTTGAAACTCGGCTTTCATACCACTTGTAATGTCCCCAAAAATTGAAAATAAAAAAGAGAAAATTATTAGGCTAGTCAAAACTACCTATGTTGGACATTAATTGAACTCTATGGAAAGTGTCATAGTCTATTTGTATTGTTGTATTATCGCAAGCTGTTCTTACGTCGTGATTCCATAATTCTAGATGTTGTAATTATTAGGTTACTTACGTTTTCATAAGGTTGATTACTATTTGTAATATGGTTAAGCATTGGTGTGTAATTTAGTTATTTGTTTGCGTACTTCATTGTTTGTAACATGTGCTTACGGTCGTATACATGATTCTATCTTGACATTATTAATGGATAAAGGGGTGGAGTGGCAGAACTAGCTTCCCTTGTAACCACCCGAGAGGTAATATTTTCTACTTGACACATTAGGCTTGCTTAGTTCTAACGAACTAATGCATTCTTGTCTTATTTCCACGCAAGTATACTTCGCGATGAAAACTTGTTTATAAAGCTTAATGGAAAGTACTAATTGTTTGATCACTAGCACTCACATTTGCAGCTCTATCCTAGTGACATTATACTGATTGTTATTGTCATCATTACGGACTTTTTGATAGTGACGGGTTCACGACCACACTTATTTCTTGTGTGTCACAGACTTGGTATTTATGTGACACTTATTTTCCATGGTGTAAATGATTACGACTTGTCCATGCCCTAACATATTCTTACCATATGGTTTTAAAGTTGGTAATATAATTGAAAAAAACCCTCGCTTAAATATTCCATCGCATATTTCATATGCCATGGACTTAGGGCTTAAAACCTAAGTTAATCAATGCGTGAATGGGTCTATGTAATTCGCCAAGGTTTTGGGACAAGATTTTAATGTCGTGACAAGAAGTATGGGTTTGTGGGTTTTTGTAAATGATATTGGAGGCGAGGGTGGTGACATAAATGTACTTTGGGAAATTTGGAGGCCCAACTTAGGGCTTGCTTCAGTCATTAGTTTGGCTCATTTGTAGCTTTTCTACTTGATCTCTACTCCTACATGGCAGAAAGAGGGAAAATGACATTGGCTTGACAGGTATGCTCGGTGTTCTAGTTTCGCAGCATAATTTGATTGTTTGGTTTAAATATGGTTCATACTTCTCACATCATGGTTTTTCTCTATGGTTGCAATTTACAAGGTGTGGTGAAGTGAACTTGGGTCGATGCTTGTGGGAAAATTCGTGGGAAAATACATACCCATTCGGGTAAGCCTCTTGTACAAGTTTTTACTTGCCTCCTCTTAGCTTCATCTTTATGACTGAGTTGTCACTCATTGTTGGTTGGATTTGGTTGGGTCTAGTTTCTAATGGATGCATTTTGGGTTGGGGTTTGACTATAACTTAAATGACCTCTGCGTTTGGAAATGCGATAGGATTGGGGTTTTGTTGTTGGGGTTTTAAATGCCTTCGGGCCTAAAACTTGAAATGTAAAGGGATTTAGAAAAAGGGGTGGTCTGTGTAGCGAAAAGGGCTTGGGTAATTCTTGACATTCTTTGTGTATTTTGTAAATAAAGTTATGGTTATGATACTGGAAATAGGAAGCGCCATTTCTTGCAATAGTGCAAGGCTGAAAGTAAATCAATGTGTAAACTCTTTAATGGTTTTATAAAGACTCAGTTTAAATATATATGTTGCGTCGATTTATATGGTTATTATTTGTGGACTCTGTGGCTTCTCATCCATTGGTTTCATTGGTTGTATGGATGCAATGTGTAGCAACATTATGTCTTTGGGGCCATGCCGTATGGAATTGGAGTTTTCCACCCTTGTACCTTTGATAGTGTATTATTGTTTATGATATGATATGGGGGATGTATGTGGTGTAACCTTGCAACTTTCAGTCGTCGCTGTTGGTAACCGTAGACATGGTTGTAAGATTTGAAAATTTTCATTACTATACTCAGTTAAATATGTAAAAGGCCAAGAACCAATATATTATAGCGTGTATATTAAAATGGGTCTTTCAACCTCTGTGTGGAGATTTTGTGTTTTGTTTATAACCTGCGTATAAGAAATATAGCATGGCTTTGTAAATTATTAATAGACCTTACATGATTCGGTCCTGGGTCATTTACTATGATGAGGGTTTAATTTAAATGGATATGATTTGGGCTTGGGTTTCCACAGGGATTGATCCAGTGAACTTTATGAAATTATGTTTGTTTTAATTGAATATTGTAATGATATTATGTTTGTTTTAAATGAATATTGTAATAATATTATGTTTGTTTTTAAATGATTATTGTGCATTTTGTATTATGGTAGTTTTATTCCATTGAGAATTTCTATTTAAGGTATATGATTCTTACCCTATAATTTATAATGTTTAGAGGGTTTAATTTGTTGTTTATGCAATGGATTATTTATGGGAATAGTTACTGCATAAGCTTTTGTAGATGTAATTGTTAGTAATAATATAAATCGTGGACCATTAGATGATATCGATAATTGGATTGCTGATTTGATTTATGATATTATTTGATAAATGAAAGGTGATAATGATGATCCTAGTTCCGAGCATGAGTATATTTACACAGACCTTGAGAGGTATTTATCTTGGCTTAAATACTTTTGAATTTATGGGTACTCTTAAATATGATTATAGTTTTGCTAAATTATAATTATAGTTCTTTTTTATACCGGATATAATATATAATATTTATTTATTAGGTTCTATTTATTATATTTAGTTAACTGTGTTTTATGTTTATATTATGTTTAAAGTTTAATCTAAAATAGTCTACTACTTTTACACATAGCTCTGCTGGAAATATGAAATCTATCAGTAGATTACATAGAAAAATAAACACATAGACCCTACTAGGATAGTTCCTAGGTCATAGGAACCCAAGTTTAAGTTGTAAATGAAAATACATCAGTAAAACTAAAAGAACAAAACCCTTGATAATTCTTATACACGAATTAAATTACAGCCTAGGGTTATAATGAAAATGTAAACCCTAAAAGAATTTGACAAGAAAACAAAGGTACATAGGGTTAGAAAATATAATATAAACACTTGCATAATATAGCGAGCACTTATTCTACATAATGAAACAGGTAGTCAAGAACCTCAAACCTAGGAAGTGAAGCTTTTCTAATAGCTTAAACATGCATAGTCAATTACCCATGATTAACAATTCACAAGGAGAACTGAGCTTTATATAAATGACTGAATCACTTGGAAACTACAACGTTCCACCCAACCATGACCTGAAACCGTTCTTGGGTTTAATCCGGACCCCCCTAAGCTAGTTCCAACATGCAAGTAGCTTATAGATCCTAAGGTAAGGCTTCCCTAACTCGTATATCAGGTCCGCATCAGTTGTCATTTTTTCTCGTAGGCGAATGTTCTCCAAGTACTCTCTTGAGAATAATCAGGCAGAACAATGATTCCAAAAGATGGAAGATATACCTAAGCCTCTCTTTGGCTTGGGACTTTATAGAGATACTTTTCAGTCAAAGAGGAAGTTAAATCAAGAATCATTTGATTTCTTGATTTAACCGTTTTTATTTAATTTAGGTACTCTTAATATTTTAACTTAGGAACTTTTACCTAGTTCTTAATTGGACTTTTGTAGGTATTATAATATTCAATTTCTTTTAGTAATAATAATAATAGATGGTTCTTTTCGTTTTTTCTTATATTATTAATATTATTACTATGCTTACAATTTACACATACCATGTATAAAATATCATTAGAGGATTTTTGGGGTCTAAAATGGGCCTCCTAAGGAAAATAATAAAATAGTAGTTAAAATAATAAAATAATATTGATTAATTTTGGAGGAAGAAAGAAAAAAACTACTTTTTGTGTTCGTATTTTCGACATATCTCCTTGTGTTTTTACTCAAATTTCGATCGAGAGAGCTCGTTGGATGCAGAATTTGATTCCGCATCCAATGAGTACCCACACTGCATACTTTTGACGGACCCCACTACACCAAAAACAATAAATACCTGAAAAAAATATTTATTGTTTTTGGGGTCTAAAATGGGCCTCCTAAGGAAAATAATAAAATAATATTGATTAATTTTGGAGGAAGAAAGAAAAAAACTACTTTTTCTGTTCGTATTTTCGACATATCTCCTTGTGTTTTTACTCAAATTTCGATCGGGAGAGCTCGTTGGATGCGGAATTTGATTCCGAATCCAACGAGTACCCACAGTGCATACTTTTGACATACCCTGCTACACCAAAAACAATAAATACCTGAAAAACGTATTTATTGTTTTTTTCAGGTATATATTGTTTTTGGGGTAGCGGGGTCCATCAAAAGTATGCAATGTGGGTACTCGTTGGATGTGGAATCAAATTCCGCATCCAACGAGCTCTCTCGATCAAAATTTGAGTAAAAACACAATGAAAAATGTCAAAAATACGAACAAAAAAAGTAGTTTTTTTAATGACAAATATGTCAATTCAACCATTATGGTTACTTATTTTATTGAAATTCTATTGGTTCTTGAATTCCAACTCACAAATACTTATTTTCGCATGTTTTCTTATAAGGCCCATTTTAGACCCCAAATTTCCTCTAATGATAATCATATAACATTTGTTAACATATGTATTTGGGAGTCATATATTATGATCCCTAAACTTATGATACTTTATTTATTAAGGTCATTACGCAGGTGGTTAGGTCTACTAGGCTAGGAAAATATAAACATCCTTGCATGTTCGATTCCCTCGTATAACACAATAGTTCTTCAGAACTTGATGAGATAGAGAAAGTCAAGATTTCATTTAATCATTTATAAATAAGTGAGATGAGATCAATATTAACTCGATTAATTTTCACTCAGGAATCATTAACTATTTTTAGTAACTCCTAGCGCTTACCAGATCCCATACTCAATGCTAACAACAGGGAGTTACAATTTTAGTGCAATTCTAGACCTCCTCACTCAACACTAATGCTAGGATGTACTCGTAGGATACACCTAGATATACAATGTCCAAAGATCTGATGTTCCAAAGCTTATGCTCAACATCAACATGGAAGGCTTCAGGTCTTATTCCCAACACTTCCAAATTATCTTTTCATATGTTCTAGAGCTTCACGCTCAACACAAATGTCTCAAAACTCATGTGCTTTACAGCTTGTCACTCACCACAAATATAAGTACTCATGTTCTTTAGAGCTTCTCGCTCAATACAAA
>LPNX011194279.1:9322-44095 GCA_001517045.1 Pseudotsuga menziesii | reverse complement strand
TATCATATGCAATTGGCTTATGCCCAATATATCAAACAAATCATCATGTTCATATACAGTGTGGTCTTTGACCCAGTATATCAAAATAAAAAATCATGGTAACATCATAATCAATGGAGCTCATGCCCATAAGTTTTAGGTCCAAAATTTGGGATATTACACAAAAACTCTATCTTCCATCCCTTTTCTTCTTTCATTTAATTTTCTAGCAATAGTGTAATCCTTTCGGTCCTTTTAAAGGTTCAAAGTGAAATCATTATTCATATTTTCATAATATTGTAAATTCAATAATAAATAAGGAAAGTGGGATACACAATGCCCACACTCACCCCTCCTTGGTGGATTCACCAGTCTCCTTCATTGTTTCCATTTTCCTAATCAACACATGCACACACTCCCCCTTTTAGAAAGGTTGTCTAGTTTTTTTTCCTTTGACTCCATCTTTAAAGTTCATACACAACATGTTGCCACGAAGTATGCCCTTTCCACCAACCAAAGGATTTTTGTTGATTGTTGGTGGATGATCAGAAAGTGACACAGTTGTGGTTTAATTTGTCATTAGTGTAATTGATTTTACAAACATCTTTGCTTCATCTTTGTTCATTCGGTAATCTAAAGACGTTTTTGACACTCTCTAAATTATATACATTAATCTAATAATCCATTAATAAAATCAACTCCCCAAAAAATTACAAAGATTCAGCATACAATGTTTGATGATCAAGGGAAAGTTCTTCAAAAGAAGGAGGAACCACTAAGTAGAGACCTAAAGATATAGTTGGGCTACATCCTTGATGGTGTAGTGTTAGACACCTTTTTAGAGACTATGATTCAACTCACATTTCTGAGGAACCACTTTCATCATCTTTCATATATATTCTCATTACTTTCAGTATATTGAGAATCCCCTTGCCATAAATCAACTCATATTTTAATAATTAAAATTAACCTAGACACATTGAAAAATATTTTATTTCAACGACATATTTCCATTGGCACTCATCTGATCACATTTATTTCAGTTTGCTTATGTGTTGATGTTATGCTCCTGCAATATTTTGTAAAAAATCTTGTCTCAGTAATTTTACTTCAAAACACTCCTAAAAAACTTACTTCCATCATTAACGACTAAAACTTAAGATCCTTAGAAAACTCTTTCTTAGGGATCACCCCCCTTAGCTTTGTTAGGAGTTTCTCCTAAACGGAGGAGTCAAGATCAAGTGATAGTAATTTATTTGATACTTTCTCCCAATAACACACCTAGAAGATTGAATATTTATACTACACTTAACCTTGGTCCCCAAGGTGTGTGAAATGCGAAAACACATTTTGGTGTCATTGCCAAGGATAAATATTTTTATTCTCAATGTACGAATTACCCTTTATCTTTTTGTTTTTTTTACCCAATTAATTTTGATTGATCTAGTCAAATAATTTTGAAATCTACTTGATCCTTTTGGAGACTCCACATTTTAGAAGAACTTCAAGGTATCATAGGAGAAGAATTTTACACAAAGTATTTAAACCTTTTCCGGAACTTGAAAGGGTCTTACGGGGAAGATTGCATAGACTCAAGTCTCACAAAATCCTTGAAAATATATTTGCTGAGCTTATTCCATACAATCAGTTCTTGTTCACAATGGCACATCCTACATGAAATCCCCTCATCCCAATAGATGCTTTCATTCACCCCATTAATTTTACTCAAATAACGTGTCATGTAACGCCCCATATTTTGAGTTAGGCATGTTTTTCAGTAAGACTTATTATAATGTAATTGCTTATTATCTATGGACTCAGCTATACTGACTAAAATATATTTTGGCATGATAGATGTGATTTTATATTGATTATGATGTTATGATGTTAGCATGATTATGATCTCATTATGATGTTATGATGTTATCATGCTTATTCTCTTATTATTCTCTCATTATGATATTATGATGTTATCATGCTTATATCGATGCTTGATTATGATGTGATGATGATTAACATGCTTATGCAGATGCTCTGATTATCATGTTATCATGTTATCATTTTTATGATGTTACCGTTCTTATGTGATTACTAGGTGGTAGTCATCATCAGATTCCTTTATTTCATAAAAAAGAAATGGTATATTTAATTGTAATTCTTGATATGATGTGATATATATGATGTGGTACATGGATACCCACCCATGATGCGATTGATTTTATGAATTTTATGCAATGAAAATAATGTTGATAATATGGACCAGCTATTGATTTAATATTGTTATGAATGCACATTTACATAGTGCTAACCCGTAGGGTACAAGGGCTATGTGATAGCCGGGTATGTGATGCAAAGTATGACATAATACATATCATGAAGAGAGACTTAATTTCCAAAGATATGATATGATGACATGTACCAATAACCTCGATAGTAGCACAATATGGTTTGATGGGGTATAGACCCAGTATGTTGAGAGCGATTGATGTATTTCCAGCCCTATGTCACTAAAATCCCTGAGGTAATGGGAGGGAATATCTAAGACACGCTCACCAATTTCTTGTGATGATGATGGTTAGATGCCTGCTAGGAGAGGCTAGGTCCTCTAGTTAGCTTATGCTACCACTCTCAAGTTCTGTGTGGAAACGTTAGTACAAATCACATCCATTGTGTACTAGTAGAGGAAGGAAAGGGAGGATGCAGATGTAGGTTAAAATGGGAGGAGATGTTAGTTAGTATTGTTGAGGGTTAGACATTTTATGATACTGAATTAGTGATGGTAGGTACCCATCTTGATTGACTAATTAATAAGAACATAATTGTTAAATAACTCAAAATTTCAAAGCAATCATATTATATATGTATACTTTTTCTATTGCGTGAAATATTATTAGTATCAGCTATAATTTAGGTGGTTGTGTTATAGTACATGTGCATTCTGTGCATGTATTGTCCATGCATGCACACCTCGCACATGCATGCTAGTATGAATATACAAATACATAATATGGTTAGATAATCATATAAGTTGTCACTAAGCAACCAAATATTTGTGTGTCGATCAATTCAAATAATGGATGTTTAGTGATTAGGGCATGTGTATGAATGAGTCAACAAAACTATTTGTTAATTGTATAAAACAATTTAGAGAAGTTTTGTCACTTGGAAATATTAAATGAAAACCATTAAACTTGGATAGTTGCATGGGTTAACTAGTAATCATGGTTTATTTAAAGTTGTAAATATACCTTATTTATTAAGAAACAATGTAATAGATTAGTGCCAGGGTACTTCATAATAAACATATACATGTTGATGCTATTATTACATCCAATTAATAATAATAATACCATTAATTATTTATTGATTAATAATTTTAATTATTATTATTACTATTATTATTAGTGTTTATTATTAGACCTTATTATTAGTAATTATTACTATGTTTTCAATAACAAATAATAATTGATGATATTGTTATTAACATTATATTACCATTAAACCTAATAATTAAACAAATAATGTTGTTGTAATTTATTTCAGTCGGTTATGTTTTAAATTCAACATATTGAATTCAATGAGTTAACTATTTAATAATTGTCCACTGTCCCCTGAAGGATGATGAAGTGGACAGTTCTATAAAATTTATTTAACGTACAACTAATTTCTTAAATAATCTAAACCAGTTGGACTGCCCAAGAAAGGAATAAATAATAGTTATTTTTTTAATATGAATGAGGCGCTAGAAGAGGGGAAAGGCGGTGGATGAAAGGAGGATGGAAAGAGGTGTAAGGAGGGGTAATCGAATGGTTTTGGGAGGGTGATTTTGGAGAGTTTTTGGGAAACTTTTAGAATAAAAGAGAAGGAGAGTGTTTTAACATAGGAGGGGAGAAAAATTGAGGAGGGGGTTAACTCAAAAGTTGAAAATTACAGTCGGAAGAGATGGAAGCTGCTATTGGGTTTATCGGTACCTAGGCTCGGGGGCTAGGAAACCCATTGGTTTCCTAAGTCTAGCAGGATCAGCACTGGTCGGTAGGGTGGATCACTGGGTTTGGCAACAAAGCTCGGACCAACAATACGAAAAGCTATAAGAGAAAGGAAACTATCTTAAGCTTGCATAAGTTCAAGGTAATTTCTGTATAATCCTCTCATCAATAATAGTGGAAAGATAAATAAGTAAACATGCTTGGAAATTAGAATTATATTAAATGTCATTATTTTGTAAATAGTTAGTAGCAAAATTGCTAACTACTCGTAAATTTCTATGTTAAAATATTGCATTTATTTTTACTACTAATTACTCTCAAATCGAAAGAAAAACACACTTAGAGGTAACAAACTTATAACAAAACCTAGAGACTCATAGAACAAAAATGTCATTTCTTTATCTTTTTATTTTGTGAATAAGAGAGCTGACATATTTTGACTCAGTGGTCTGCCCGTGAGGATGAGCACTACATATGGTATCAAAGCCATGGCTCAAACACTTATATCTTTCGGCTTGTCCACACCTCAAGCTTTCAAAAAAAAAAACCTTATAGTGTGTCTAAAATCTACAAATTATGACAAGAAGATTACATTAAAATACTCTCCAAAATATTGTGCTGAAAACTACGTGTGCATAAAGCTGAAATTTACCTGCACAAATGAGGAGAAAACATTATTACAAAATATTCATGTATTATAATAAAATGAATGCAAATTTTATAAAAATTTATGCAAATTTTTTTGCAAATGCTTAATTTTTTTATACAACCTATTAAGTACATCGACCTCCATACAAATATCTCATGTATATTTTGGATATAACTACATTCTCTATTATATAAAGCAAATGGAGAACCATTATATATATATAATAATTGCACCTATAATATAATTTAATACTTATAATAGATTATATATAAATTTAGACGTCTCAAAATATTCCATTTTCTTAAACCTTCAATTTAATCTCAAAGCAGTTACTCCAAACTTCACCAAGAAGAGAGAGTCTACTCTAATGCTCAACTTGACCTCTATGTTGTTGGCAAATGTTAAAATGATAAAATGAAAACGTTTATTTATAAAATGGTGTGGAAATAATTTATATTTAAGAGTTTTGAATGAAAAGGAAAAAAGTTAAAAGCTCATAACATTAACTTTTAATAACTATATATATCTATCTAATATCTATTAATGAGTAACCAAGATTTACATAAATTTATTTACAAATAAATAAAGAAACAAAAAAAATACATTAGTAAAAGAATCCAACCAACTATTCTAAAATAGCATATACCGGGCCTCGATATTATCTATGGAATAGGTCAGCTTCCTCATTCCACTCATCGAGTGAATATCGCTTAGCATCCAACATCATGATTCCTCATCGTGGAGCCTTTCCATAAAAACAAAATTATTTATTTACTTTTTTTCCTCTGGTACAGCTGCCAAATCCCGCACATCTTGATGCTCAGTTAATAATCCAAGTTAATAAAGTTTAATTTTAAATTGGCACATGTATGGAAACACCCATCCCTCCCCTAAAACGCAGAGGTTAAATTTTTTTTATCCCAACCTATCTACCAATTTAATAAAAGACATTTATGCCTGTGGATTTTCTCCAAGGAACGCGCCGATCAGCCTTGTAGAGTTTTAGGGTTATAAAATAAATCATTTAGCTGATATAATTCATTTTTCTTAATGTTTCCAGCCATAGGCATATTCCCTCCAGCTCAACAATCTCTTCTAGAAAAGTACGAGAGTTATGGAGAAGTATATTATTAATACAAATAGAAATACATTAAAGCAATATTTCCAGAAAAGGATATATATATATCTATATATATATATATATATATATATATATATATACACTGAGCATTACATAAACACTTGTGCGATAGGTTAAGTGTTTTGGTTTTGATCTGCGCACAAAGAGTGAATGGCGATTTGAGAGGTGAAAGGATTGACGGGGTTTCAAGATGCATGGATTGTTAGTTCCAGGAAAAGCGGAAATGGGATTCATCCCGTTCCGAAGAGTAGGAGATCTGGTCTAGGGAGGAGTGATCCTTTGGATGGTGGCACAATGCCCCTATTCAGAGCTTGGCCGTGGAAACATATATAGATAACGGTAAAAGGCCAATTTTCGGTACCCAATTAGGGAAGGCTGGGGAAGGCACTAGTGGAACTGATACAGAAATTTCAGCAAAGGAAGTGAACAAAAGAATGAGGAAATGTGATCCAAAATCTAAGACGGCTCCAAAGATTCAGATCAAATCAGCTCAAATCAGAGAAGATATAAAATATATGAAGGAAAGAGCACTCATAGGGAAGTTTGTAGGGATATGGCCTACGAAGAAAACCTTAATGTGGTGGATAAACACCACTTGGAAACCTCAAGGCCATTATCACCTGCAACTGGGAGCAAAAGGCTTCTTTATGGTTATCTTTTTTAATGAGGAAGACAGAACTAGAATGTTTGAAAGTGGGCCTTATTTCTTTATATCTGTTGGTCTATTCTTGAGACTGTGGAAAGAAAGATTCAATTTAGACAAAGAAAATATCACAATAGCCCCGGTATGGATCATAATGTACTCCTTACTAATGGAATATTGGTTAGAAGAAATTCTAATGGAAATTGGGAACATCCTAGGAAATTTTGTAAAATTATCTGAGCAAACTCGAGAGAGAAGGTACACCTCCTATGCCTGGATCTACATATATCTGGATATATCAAAGGATATCCCATATGGAATAGATTTAACATGGTAGGATGAGGATTGGTCTCAAGCAATCGATTATGAAAAAATATTGTTCAAATGCAGACGATGTCATGAACACAGACACCTGTTCAGAGACTTCCCCCATAACAAAAAACCAGGACGAATTAAAGAAAAAGAAAATCAAGACTCTGGGGGGTTTAAACATGTCCAAACTAAGAAAAGATCAGCAAAGATTTCCACTTGCCCCACAATCTTTAAGAAATTTCAAACGTAAAACAGGTTCAAAGTCCTCCAAGAACCTCAAGGACCTAACACCAAACATAATGAAATTTTAGAGATGGATACAAGTTTAAATACCCAACAATAGAAGACCCAAGATACTACTCTAACCGAGAAAAATACAATAAAGGATCAACCCTAGCAACCCCAAGAAACGAATCCAAGCTCAAAGATTCAGATCCATGAAGAACATCAGGAAATCAAGACAATAACAAGACTTAGGAGGTGGAAGAGGAAGATATGGAGATAGGATATTTGGACCTGGTGGGGCTGGAAAAGTCTTTCTTAGTGAAGATCCCTGAGAAGATAATCCCACAACAAGTTACCTTACTAGAAAATGCGATAATCAAAGGCAAATCAATGAAGTTTCTAGGGGTCATGGTGGAATCCATCAAAGATTACGAGGGGAAAGGAAAGATTACGCGGGGAAATATATCCGAGGCAGACATACTAATGTTCAAAGAATCCAAATGGTTGGAGCTCAACTGGTGGCTTCAGGGCAGTATCATACCATAGATGTAGCTCTCTCTCGCTCAAATAAATAAGTTTCCAATGTGGATCACATCCTGAAATATCAGAGGATGTAGCAATACCTTGAAGATTCGTCTTATAAGGAGAAAGATTGAACTGGAAAAGCCAGGGGTGATTTTTATGCAAGAAACAAAATGTTCGGAGACCGAAATGATGAGCATAGGAGGAAAAGTTTGGAAAGTATGTGAGGCCATAGTAGTGGATGCTAATAAGGCATCTGCAGGTATTGGAATTCTATGGAATCCAAAAAAGGTATCTCTATAAATTCTCTGCAACTCAGGATTCTCTTTCTGCAGCCTTCCACATCTTATGAACCTATATACGAGAATTCATGACCAATGTATATGATCCTCCAAGGGCAGAGCAGAAAATGCATTTTTTGGACTCCCTAAGGATAATTAACGGTATGAGGGAAGGAAAACCCTGGATCATTGGAGGGGACTTCAACCTGATAAGGAATATAGAAGAAAGGAAAGGTGGGATAAGACAGCTAAACCCCATAAATGATTCTTTTAATGAATTTATAGATAACCTTGAATTCATAGATGTAAGAACAAATAACGACACGCTTACTTGGAACAATAAAAGGATGGTAGACAAGGGCATATATTGTCGTCTAGAGATTTTGTTTTTTGTTGGATTCCATCATAATCAACTCGGGAGAGCCAAAGGAGTCGGTCCTTCCATCAGCCGGCTCAAACCACTGGCCTATCAAGCTTGAATGAGAAAATGTGGGGACTAACCTTCGCAAACATTTTTGCTTTGAACAATTTTGGCTGCTCCAGCCCGACTTCCGAGGAAAATTAAAAGAAAGGCGGGAGGAAATCCCAACCACTAGGGGAATGAGGATGTACTAGTTCCAACAAAAGATCAAAATCCTTAAGTCAGAAATCAAGAAATGGAACAAAGAATATTTTTGGTAACATCTTCCAGGAAAAAGTGGAGCTGGACAAAAAAATAAAAGAGGTACAAACCAAAGGAATTCAGTCAAGTTTCATGACGGATATTCGGGAGGAGGAAAGATCCCTGATCCAGGAATTCAGCCAAAGAGAACATCAAGAGGAAATATTTTGGAACCATAAATCTAGAGTGAAATGGATCCAAGAACGAAATGCTAGTTTCTTCCACAAAGAAGCCATCCAGCACCGTCAAAGAAACCATCTGACTAGACTGAGAACAAAAGAAGGTCACATTTCTGAAACCTAGGAAGATCTAGAACTCACCCTGAACTCCTTTTTTTCCAATCTTCTAGAGGAACTAGATGGGGACATGGAGGATTCTGAGAGGGAGGTCCTGAGGCACATGCCTCATGTCATTATTGAGGATCATAACCTTCTACTTTTGAAACCTATAGAGATTGAAAAAGTCAAGGAGGTGGTCATGAAGATGGAAAAGGATAAAGCCTCGGGACATGAGGGATTCACCACCAACTTCTTCCATGCATGTTGGGATTGGATGAAAGAGGAAGTATAGGCATTGGTGGAGGACTCTAGGAAGACGGGTAAGATTCTAAAATCTATAAATGCAACTTTCCTAACACTTATCCCTAAATACTTAGCAATAGAAGACCCTCGAAAGCTTAGACAGATATCCCTTTGAAGTGTCATTTACAAAATTATCTCCAAAATTATTGCTAACTAGATGCGCCCTCTGCTCCCCCTAATAATATATCCAAAGCTAGCGGGGTTCATCGTAGGTAGACAAATTTTGGATGGCATCATATTAATCCACGAAACCATCCACTCGGTCAAAATTGGGAAAATTCTAGGTATGCTTCTTAAGGTAGATTTATCTAAAGCTTATGACAAACTAAACTGGAAATTCTTCACAGGGATGCTCAAGGATTTTGGATTTTCTGATCAATGGATCGGGCGGGTAATGAATTTGATCTCTTTGGGCTTCTTCTCCATTTTAGTTAATGGCTCCCCATCGTCGGCCTTCTAGATATCCCATGGTATCAAACAAGGTGACCCTCTGTCCCCTTTTTTGTTCATTATAGCATTGGAAGGACTTGGCATAATGCTCAAGAACCTTCGGTCAGAGAATAAGATCAAAGGGTTGTCCATTATTGAGGAGGTTGAGCCTCAAAGTCATCAACAATTCATCGATGATACAATTATTATGGCTCCACCCGTATTCCAGGATGCTCACAGCATCAAAGAGGGGTTGGACACCTTCCTGGAAGCCAGTGGACTAGAAATCAAAAAGGTAAAATATTAAGTTTACTTCTTCAACACACCAAAACTCATGAAAAGGAATATTTTAAGAATTTTGGGCTTCTCTGAGGGTGGGCGCCCCTCCAAATATTTAGGAGTTCCACTTTCTAAATCTAACATTAGACAGGTCTCATGGAAGGATATTTTGGACAAACTTAAGTAGAAACTCAGCATGTAGACATTCAGAGCCCTTAACTTCCCAAGCAGGCTTATCATGGTTAAGTTTGTCGTCCACGTGATGCCTCTTTATATTTTCTCGCTTCTAGCAGCTCCAAAATATGTGATTAAAAAGATTAGGAATATCCAAAGGAAAATTTTGTGGGGAGCAGATGACAACCATAGGAAATAGCCATTGGTAGACTGGAAAATGGTTTGCAAACCAACAAATGTGGGAGGATTAGGCCTTTGAGACTGGCTAGATACCAACAAAGCTATAAATTGGAGGTACGAAGGCAAGATTTCAACGCTCAAAAGATGGTTAAGGGACACTCCAGCACTATTATTCTCACATGTAAGACGATCAGGGAATAGGGTGCCAGACACTCTTGCAAATGAAGGGGTTGGAAAGGAGATCTCCTTCCATGCAGAGGACTACGTAGACAAAAGGGATAGTCCGCTATGGGAAAAATGTGAAGAGTTGGCAGGGTAAGATGCCGGAGAGAATGACATTGGTCAGCCTCATCAACCATCCAATCCTCAGCCCCCAAGGCAGGACAGCTGCACTTATGCTACACCTCCTTCCTTTTTGTATGTATCTTCCTCCCTCACATGAAGCCCACCTACCCTCTCAAGAAAATCTTTGGATGTCCATGCGATTGAGCATGCAGAAGGCCCTCTCTCAACCTCCTTAGAAGGCGTGAGGGAAGCTAATGAGAGGCCTCCTCTACTTGGCATTTATTCCTCATAGTTTGAGGATGAGGCAAGGATATATGGAAAGCAAGGGAAAGAATGGAAAGGGGCAGGTGGCACGAATGACCGAGGCAAGGTGGCAGATCCGGTGTCGAGCCCTCATTTATAAAATTTCCCTTGTTCATGCTCGCGAGGTATGATAAGGTCTCAAGGTATAGTCCTTTTACACTCATCGATGGGGAGATTTCAAGTCTTTGTACTTGACATGTAATTTTTAGCAAGTCCCATTCCAAGCAGCTTTTAATGGAGGATAAGATGGCCAATCTCATGCATAAAAAGGAGGATTGGATCAAGTACAAAAAGATATGGAGTTGTAAGGAGGATGTTTCATAAGGCGTGAAATGGAAAGAACCACTGAAACATATGAGGGATGATTACATCATCCATGTCAAAGGAATGGCTATTTATTTGGCTCAGAATAACTCAGCAGCAGAGGGAGAGGTCCATCCAGGGGAATAGGGGAATAATGGCAAGGGGAATCCCCCCCCCCCAGGCCAACTCCTCAAGAAATAACCCACCGGTGGAAGAAGGACCTATCCCTTTGGCATTTAACTGGGGTGCTCAATACATGGCCGAAAACTTGACAAGAGTTGAAGCCATCATTGTTGTTAAGGAAGTGGATTTGGTTTGACAATATGAGACCCGCCATACTTGTCCTATTATTCTCAATTCATTTTCTATCGGGTGTATCCTGCTAGCTAGGGATATTCAAGTAAACATGCAACTGGCTCATGGTATTCGAGAAGCCATTTAATTAATCAGACAAGGGTAGTAGGAGTCAGCTGCAGGATTTAGATTGTTAGAAACGATGGCAGGTGAGCTGATGGGAATCTTGGGGGAACATCCCTCGATGTTGACACCCTCACCAGCTAATCCTCTGCAGTAGTAAAGATTGGGGCTTCTTCTTTTTTCGACGTACGCCCATTTCTAATTTTCTGTGTTCTGCGATCGACCGTAGTTTTCTAGCTATATAATGCTTATAACAAATGTTGTTATGTCAAATAATAACTCTACTATTTTTGAATGGGATGGGGTGGTCAATAGTGAAGGCAACATCATTTATCTCTAGTTGTCTAGATATAGGGGTGTGTAGCATATTTATTTTTGTGTATGTAATCACAATGGGCATCATAAGGCTTTTTCTTTATGTAACAGCTTGGTTAAGGGTATCTCTAGAATGGGAAATGGTCAAAGTGATGAGAACTTATGAGAGACAAGGGGAGGTAGGAGTAGGGCCAAGGAAAGAATATCTCAAATGAAGAAGAACCTGATCCAATATATCTCTTTTCGCTGGTTGGGAGTGATTGTAAACTATTTTTGTGTTATACAGTAATATAATATTTCTCTACTTACTAACAAAAATAAAGGTTAAGTGTTTACATGGAAGCACTCACGTAAAAGGAGCTCGCAAGGGGCCAAAGGGTCATGTAATTTAAGCCTTGTCAACGTTAGTGAGGACCACATGACAAATATTACAAATATAAAATAAATGCCACACATCCCTTTTAACAAAAAACAAGTTCCACTGCTATGCAAACAGCAACAACATATTAACCTCTGTCTGCCGGAAGAAAAAAACCGAGCCCAATCTCTAGACATTCTGCGAGATATCTTCTAAAAATAACTTACCTATGCATCTCATCGGCCCATAGTTATTTCACATTTTAGATACCATTAAAACTAGCAAGAATAGCACGAAAGATTTTAGGATCTTGAGTGGAAATTAGGGTTTTTGTTTTATGTATCTATCTTCCCCAAATCTGGTTGTGCATATCTCTCAATTGTCTAAATAAAATCAAAAAGTCAAAAAATAAAAATAAAAAAATGAAAAATAACCAGGAAGATAACTGAGGTTTGTTTAGTGGCCATACATTTCCTATTTTCCAGTACGATTTATATAGACGGAGAAATTAGCAACCACATTCTATGCACACTGTTGAGCACTACAAAATGATTTAACAACGAATTTTGAAGTCCATGTTGCAGAAAAGATAAAAATATATATAGAAATAAAAAAGTAAAAAAGTTAGATAAATAAAATAAATAAACAAAAATGCTCCTATTTCTTTCTAGTCTATGTCCACACCACACCAGTATTTCCACACGCCTGTAGGTCATAGCTCAGAGTCTTACCTTGAAGTTATTGTAAACGTCATAAAAGCCAGGTGGGTGCATGAAGTAAGCTGAGCTTGGGTAGTATGGCGGTTCAAAAAGACAGTTTTTAATTTTCATATTTTATTTTTAACATACATCGTAAAAATAAAATTTTTAGGATGATCTAATTACCTTTTCATAAATTTTTGTATACAATGAATTAATTTAACTAATTATAAATTAAATACTTATGATATACTTATATTAGATGTTATCATTATCTTATAAAATTACTTATTTAAAGGTTATATGTTATGTTTTAATTAATTCTAGATCACGAGTATACTTACACTATTTGTTAGTTAAACTTTATATTAATGCTCACTTAATATTAGATGTTACGGTTAAGGTATAACAAATTGAATTTATGTGTTTCTATTCTTAGAAAAGTCATTGTCGACGCTTCAACATATAGTCGAAGAGTCGAAACAAACACAAAATCAAAAAAAGAAGACACCACTAAGGCAAACACGACGAGCTAAACGATTGGAACTTAATTTCATACATGATGAAATCATTTAATACAAACAACAATGCATGTTTTAAAGAATTGCTATTTCATGAAACAAATTATTCCTCGTATAGTGTTTTGTATCTAGATTTTAAATTTCCCATGTATATGATTAAACAACTAAGGATACAATTTTACTTCAATGATCCAAGGCCTATCATGGTTCAAACACGTAGAGGATGAGGTCGAGGTCGACCACCCTCACTGCCTCCAGAAGTACCACCACTGACATCGCCAAGGACAAAATCCACTCGTGAGATGGAGGCTATACTAAGATCCTTGGAAACCATTATGGCCATACTAAACAGGAAGTCCGAGAGGGTGATAGAGGTCGAAATCATGCAGGTGAGCCGAGAAAACTCTGAGAGGGCATAGGGACCTAGGCAGGAACTGCTTCAAGATATTTCCCAAGAGCTGTAGAAGATCAAAACTCCATAGTTTTCCGGAGGACGACTTGGTAAGCATGCTGAAGCATGGCTCGAGGGCATGAAAAAGTGTTTCACACTAAATGAGTATACCTCCAGTTCCAAGGCTAGAATGGCCATCTTTCAGCTAGAAGGTGATGCCCTAAAATGGTGGTCGGACATGGAGAAACAATTTCGTCTTACCCCTTTGACTTTTTCATGGGAACTATTTTAGGAGAGGTTCAACATGAAGTATCTTCCAGCTTATTACAGGGAACAACAGGAAGACCTGCCTTTCATGATTTCGTATAGGGAAACATTAAGCTGGAATAGTATGAAGCTAAATTCATGGAAATATTAAAGTATGTTCCATACTTGGACTCAGATAATCGATAGGTGAAGCGATTTATGTATGGACTCAACTACAAGATTAGGGATACAATATGGATGTAGAAGCCATCATTAGTGGCTATGGAAGTTGATTATGCTCGCTACATTAAGGATATTTTAGATGCAAAGGGAGGAAGTAAGTTGATATGGTCTAATCAGTATGTTACAGGGAAGGCCCCACGACCATACTTTAGAGGAGGACAATCCAAACTGCCTCCTTATGGTAACAAGTTCACCCAGAGAGGTAACACTTCAGTTAACTCAGTATCACAGGCTTCATCAACAAACCATAGGAACCGAAGATGAACATAGGGAAATTCCTATAGAGGATCAAGAGGTTTTAGAGGATCCATGGGAAGGAAACCATCCCAAAGGAATCCTCCCAATAGCACACAAGAGCCACCTAGTGTCTCTTGTTGGGAATGTGGAGGTCCTAATTTTTAGCGGGATTGTCCTAAGCGGAAGACGAGCAGCAAGAAGGAGGAAGGAAAAGAACCCATGGGAAATTATGGTTACACTCATCAGATTCATGCAATTTTTCACAACCACCAGGCACAACATCAGTCCACCATAGTGGAATCCACTAGTAAAGTAAACAATGTCAAACTTAAAATTTTATTTGATCATAGCGCAACAAATAGTTTTATTTCACCATATGCATTAGATAAATGTGGGTTGGCAGCCGGTGAGCATGATGGTTATGAATCAGTTGACATGGCTTCAGGGGTTAAGCAAGCAGTAGGTCTTAAGGTAAGGGGGTGTCAAGTGGACTTAGGAGTATGCACCATTAAGTTGGATGCTTATGTCACCAATTTGGTGACCTATGACCTCATTGTCGGCATGGATTGGTTTAAGGCCATAGAGCGTTCATGGATTGCTATGCAAACAAAGTCTCGTGCCTTGATGATGAGGATCAAGTAATTCAAATCTAGGGTTGGAAGAGGAAAATATCCCTTTGTTTCATCTCTGCGATGAAATCTAAGAGGTTTTTAAGATAGGGATTTTAGTTTTTTGTAGTTGAGATAGTGAGCGATAGTAAAGGACCTTCCTTGAATTGTTACCCAGTACTGTTTGAGTTCAAGGATGTCTTTCCAAAAGAACTGCCAGGATTATCTCCAAAACGAGAGCTTGATTTCATGATTGAACTGAAACCCAGTGCGGAGCCAATCTCAAAGACTTCTTATAGAATGGAAACCCCCGAGCTTTGAGAGTTACATATTGAGTCAAAAGATTTGATAGACTTGGGACTAATTAGACATTGTATCTCACCATGGAGGGCACCAATGATCTTCGTTAAAAATAAGGATGGACCGCTACGACTATGCATAGATTACAAATATTTGAACAAAGCCACAGTGAAGAAGATTTATTGTATACCAAGAATTGATGATATCTTTGATCAAATGAAAGGGGCTTCAGTGTTCTCTAAGATTGATTTTTGTTAAGGTATCGCCATCTTAGGATTAAAGAAAATGGCATTTCTAAGAATTCGTTTTGAACTCAATTCAGCCATTATGAGTTCATTGTGGTACCATTTGGTTTGACCAATGCTCCAGTAGTATTCATGAGACTCATGAACAGTGTCTTCCGAAAGTACTTGGACCACTTTATTCATGTCTTCTTAGATGACATTCTTATATATTCTAAGAACGAGAAGGAGCATGAGGAACACTTGCAGTTAGTCTTAACTTGCTTAAGGGAACATAAATTGTCTGGTAAATTATCGAAGTGTTCCTTCATCCAAAAGAATATTTACTACTTAGGGCATATCATCTTAGGAGAAGGGGTCTCAGTGAACCAAGAAAAGGTGAAGGCCATCAAGGATCCACCAATTCTTAAGAATGTGCATGAGGTTTGTATCTTCATGGGGTTAGTAGGGTATTACCGAAGATTCGTGTGAGGGTTCTCCAATATTGTGAAACCCATCATCACCTTGCAAAAAATGGAATATGATATGAGTGGACCAATGAATGTGACATTGCTTTTGCTGAATTAAAGAGATTGATGACAAGTGCACCAATCTTACGTGTACCAAACATGGATAAAGACTTCATGGTATGCATCGATGCCTTGAATCAAGGGTTAGGATCAATTCTAATGTAGGAAGGTGGGGTAATAGCTTATGTATCTCAAAAGTTGAAGCCTCATGAGGAACAGTACGCCACACATGATCTATAATTGGCAGCAATAATGATGGCACTAAAATTATGGAGGCACTAGCTGGTTGGAAAGAGTTTCACCCTTAAAACAAATCATCAAATATTGCAGTATATTTTTACACAAATAGATCTCAATTCTAGACAACAGTGATGGATTGAGTTCATGAGTGAGTATGACTTTGGTATCTTATATATCAAATCAGAGGATGATGTAGTGGCAAACACTCCAAGCTAAAGACCGAGGATTTTCTCCCTAATCCCCTTGAAGGTGGATTTGAAGGAGAAAGTGCTCAAAAAACTCTTGGGGGATGGTTGGTATCTAAAGGTAACCTCCGATATTCAAAATGGAAAGAAGCTTGATTCGAAGTATGATGGGTACAATATAGAGGAAGATGGGTTTCTATGGTATCAAGGGAGGATGTATATCCCTAAAGAAGGTGATCGTAGGGAAAATATCCTTAGTGAGGCCCATATGGCACATTATTGTGCACAGCCTGGAGTGAAGAAGATGTATGTAGACATGAAGAAGCTCTTCTTCTGGCCTAGTATGAAGAGCAATGTAGTTGATTTTGTTTCTAAATGCATCGAGTGTCTACAAGTAAAGGCAGATCATCAACACCCAACTAGTCTCTAATAGCCTCATGATATTCCCATGAGTAAATGGGAAGTAATTTCCATGTAATTCATTGTGGGATTTCCACTCACATCCTCGAGACATAATGCTATACTCGTGGTGGTCAACAAACTAACCAAAAGATCCCACTCACATCCTCGAGACCTAATGTGACAGATGTAGCAATGGTATTCATAAATGAAATTGTATGCCTTCATGGAGTTCCGAAGAAGATAATTTCTGACCAAGACCCTAAGTTTACCTCCAGATTTTGGACAAACATGCAATCATCATTAGGGACCCAGCTGAACATAAGCTCAGCTTATCATCCCGAGACAGATGGGTTGACAGAGAGGGTGAATCAAGTGATGGAGGACATGGTTAGGATGTATGTTATAGATCAGCAGACACCGTGGGAGAAATATCTTCCTCTAGTTGAGTTTGCATATAACAAGAGTCATCACAACTCCATTGGTATGCATTCATATCAAGAATTGTATGGGAGACCTTGCAGAACTCCACTCAGTTGGGATAGGTTTGAGGACTGTGTTTTGGTTGGACTTGATTTGATTTAGGAGATGGAAGAGAAAGTGGTACAGATCAAGCAGCAGATGGAAGAAACATAGGATAGACAAAAGAGTTATGACGATTCACATAGAACTGATAGAAGTTATGAGGTAGGGGATTGAGTATCTATCCGCATCCGACCGAATAAAATTACCATTCGGTTTGGAAAGGGGACCAATTTTTCACCTCGCTTCATAGGACCATTCGAGATTCTTGAAAGAATCAGACCAGTAGCTTATTGTCTTGCAATGCCACCACACTTACACATAACTCATAATGTATTTCATGTTTCAGTATTGTGACATTACATAGCTAATGAGACTAAAAAACTTCATTGGAAGGACTTGTAGGTATCGGACGAGAGAACCCTCACGGTCGAACCATTATGTATACTAGATCGTACGGTTCAACAGCTTCATAGTCACCACGTGAACCAAGTTAAGGTCCAGTGGGACAAGTATAGCCCTGGATTTTCTACCTAGGAGGACACAGAGAATATGCGCTGAGATTTTCCCTCACTATTTTGACCATAACTTCAAAACGAAGTTTCCTGAAGGGTGGGTGTATGTAACACCCCATATTTTGACTTAAGCATGTTTTTCAGTTAGACTTATTACACTGTATTTTCTTATTATCTATGGTCTCATCTCTACTGAGTAAACTATAATTTGGCATGTTAGATGTGATTATATATTGATTATGATGTTATCATGCTTATGATTTGATTATGATGGTATGATGTTATCATACTTATGCTCTTATTATGATATTATGATGTTATCATGCTTATACCAAAGCTTGATTATGATGTTATGATGATTAACATGATTATGCAAATGCTCTGATTATGATGTTATGATGTTCTAATTTTCATGATGTTACTATGCTTATGCGATTACTATGTAGTAGTCATCATCAGATTCCTTTTTTTCATAACAAAAAAAAACGTATATCTGATTGTAATTCTTGATATGATGTGATATGTATGATGTGGTACATGGATACCCACCCATGAAGCGATCAATTTTATAATGTTATGGGATGAAAATAATGTTGATAATATGGACCAACTATGATTTAATATTTTTATGAATGCATGATTTCATAGTGTTAACCTGCAGGGTATAGGGGCTATGTGATAGTCGGGTATGTGATGTGAAGTATGACATAATACAAATCTTGAAGAAATCATTAATTTCCAAAGTGATGATACAATTACATGTACCAATAACCTCGATAGTAGCGCAATATGGTTTGATGGGGTATAGACCCAGTATGTTGGGAGGGATGGATGTATTTCCCACCCTATGTCACTATGATACCCAAGTTCATGGGAGGGCATTGCCGATACACGCTCACCAAGTTCTTGTGATAACAACGGTCGGACTCCTCCTAGGAGAGGCTAGGTCTACTAGTTAGATGACGCTACCACTCCCAATTTCTATGTGGGAAGGTCAGTATAGCTGGCATCCACTTTGTACTAGCAGAGGAAGGAAAGGGAGGATGCAGATGTAGGTTAGGATGGGAGGACATGTTAGTTAGTGTTGTTGAGGGATGGACATTTTATGATACAGAATTAGTGATGGTAGGTACCCATCTTGATTGACTGATTAATAAGCGCATAACTGTTAAATAACTGAGAATGTCAAAGCACTCATATTATATATGTATACTTTTACTATTGCATGAAATATTATTAGTATCAGCTAAAATTTAGGTGGTTTAGCTATAGTATATGTGCAGTCTGTGCATGTACTAGAAATGCATGCACACCTGGCACATGCACTCTAGTATGAATATACAAGTACATAATATGTCAGATAATCATATAAGTTGTAATAAGCAACTAAATATTTGTGTATTGATCAATTTAGATAATGGATGTCTAGTGGTTAGGGCATGTGTATGAATAAGTGAACAAAACTATTTGTTAATTGTAAAAAGAATTAAGAGAAGTATTGTCACTATGAAATATTAATTCAAACCCATTAACCTTAGATAATTGGATGGGTTAACTAGTAATCATGATTTATTTAAACCTGTAAATGTACCTTATTTATTAAGAAACAATGTAATAGATTAGTGTGAGGGTACTTAACAATAAACATATACATGTCGATGTTTTTATTTCAATCAATTAATAATAATACTACCATTAATCATTTATTGATTAAGAATATTAATTATTATTAAACTACTATTATTAGTGTTTATTATTAGTAGTTATTATTATGTTATCAATAACAAATAATAATTGATGATATTGTTATTACCATTATATTACCATTAAACCTAATAATTAAACAAATAATGTTGGTGTCATTTGTTTCAGTCGATTATGTTTTAAATTCAAACATATTCAATTCAATGAGATAACTATTTAATAATTGTCCACCATCTCATGAAGGGTGATGAAGTGGAAAGTTAAAGAAAAATTATTTATTGTACAACTCATTTCTTAAATAATCTGAACCAGTTGGACTTCCCAAGAAAAGAATAAATAATACTTAGTATTTTAATATGAATGAGGTGATGGAAGAGGGGAAAGGAGGTGGAAGAAAGGACGATGGAGGGAGGTATGAGGAGGGGGAATCAAATGGTTTTTGGACGTTGATTTTGGAGATTTTTTGGGAAACTTTTAGAAGAAAAGAGAAGAAGAGTGTTGTAACAGAGGAGGGGAGAAAACTTAAGGAGGGGGTTAGCTCAGAGTTGAAAATTATAGTCGGAAGAGAAGAAAGTTGCTATCAAGTTTATTGGTACATGGGCTTGGGGGATCGGAGACCCGTTGGTTTCATAGGACTAGCAGGATCAGCGTTGGTCGGTAGGTTGGATCATTGGGTTTTGCAACAATACTCGAACCAGCGATAGGGAAAGCTACAGGAACAAGGAAACTATCTTTAGCTTGCATAATTTCTTGGTATTTTTCTGTATAATACTATCGTCAATAATAGTGCAAAGATAAATAAGTAAAGATGCTTGGAAATTAGAATTATATTAAATGTCATTATGATGTAAATAGTTAGTAGAAAAATTGATAACTACTCATAAATTTCTATGTTAAAATATTTCATTTATTTTCACTACTAATTACTCTCAAATCAAAAGAAAACTGACTTAGAGGTAACACACTTATAACATAACCAAAGACTCATAGAACCAAAATATCATTTCTTTATCTTTTTATTTTGAGAGTAACAGAGCTAACATATTAAAGCTCAGTGCTATGACTGTGAGGCTGAGCACTACATGTCAGCCTCATTCCATACAACAAAAATCTATAGAGAACTACCAACATTTTAGGGGAACAATGCCACTTATGCATCAACCTATCTTAGAAAATTCTTGAAATGTCCTCTTAGTTGGTGTTGGGATGCTGCAAGTAAACATGATGATAATATACCAGCCACATGCATATTCTTCAACAAATATTTCCTTATCTATTGAAGAAGATGCATGTGG
Source organism: Pseudotsuga menziesii (assembly GCA_001517045.1). Lineage (NCBI taxonomy): Eukaryota > Viridiplantae > Streptophyta > Pinopsida > Pinales > Pinaceae > Pseudotsuga > Pseudotsuga menziesii. The sequence continues at coordinate 23,217 of LPNX011194279.1, read as the reverse complement.
CTGGTATATTAATATTCCTGATGATTCATATAATTATTTGGATTCCTTCAAGAAGTGGTTTTTGGAAAAAAATGGTAAAAAGAAGGAGCCTCCCTTCCTGTTGAATGCACTCCACTCCATCAAGAGAAATGAAAATGAAATGATGGAGGAATTCAATAAAAAAAATCATGGATGATGAATCCAAGCCTCCTGGTAAAGCTATATTGGTTTATTATATAGAGGAACTCAGTGCAAAAATGAGATACCAACTGAGAGACAAGGAACCCGTTGATTTTAAAACTGCTCCAGCATTAGCCATTAAAATTGAAGCAAACATGCACGATTGAGGTAATTTCAACTTAGTTGGTTTTAAAAGAGGCCTAGGATAAGAAGGTTAAGGATTTAAATGAAAAAATGGAAACCATGGAAGCCACTTATACTAATCAGTTGAAAAACATGCAGAATCGAGTAGTAACCATAGAAATATCTCACTCTAATCAGAAACATTTTATTCCTACAAGTAACTAGGTTCCTAAGAAAGATCCTTATAAAGATAATAATCTTCCAAATCAACTAGATATAGCCAATATGGTTTAGAAAGTTATCCATTATTGTATACCTTGTCATTCACTTCATGAAGAGGCTAGTTGTTATGTGGCATGGCAAATTTTAGGAAAAAGGATTCTTGAGTTAAGAAGTAGTGAAGAAGTTTCAAGCAAGCCTGAATCCATCAATGCAGTAGGCCATATGTATATCATGTCAAAGAAGATTGGAAGAAAGTAAAAGAGTATAGTCAAGAGGTAGACAATTTGACTAAGAATTATGGTACTATGCCTACATCCAAGCATATTCAAGAAATTCCTAAGCTGAAAGGAATCAATCATTAAAGAAAATACAATGATAGAAATCCAAAAAGTAATCAATAATAGGTAATCACTCCTCATGATCCAAATGATATTGTTGATATGGGTTTTTGGTTTCAAAAAGTTAAAGTATCAATTCTTGTAACTAAAGTGGTTAAAATTCCAGCACAGTGAGAAAAATTGATGAAAGTGTGAAAATCTACTCCCCCTAATAAAATAACCTCTCATTAAAGTCAAGAAAAAAAATACTCCAACAAACAAAAATGGGTCCATTAATCTTCCAGTTTTTTTACAAACTAAGGAACGGAGAAGAGAACATCATCCTCCATTCGATATTTCATTATTGATGAATGATCTTCTTCTTTATCACTGTATGTTAGATTCTTGGTCTTCACCCAACATAATGACCAAGAAAATCATGGAACACTTAAATTTAAAATTCTCTAGACCTTTTCATAATATTTGTTCCATGGACTCTAGAGAAGTTGAGTTGGTTGGTATTATTCTAGGTTTTCATTTAAGATTGGCTAAGTGACATGATATTCATTTAAACATGGATATTATTTTAATTGATGTACCTAACAAATGGGGTATGTTGCTATCAAGAAAATGGGATGGTTATTTGGGGGGATCCATTCAAATGGACTGGACTTAGGGGGTGCGCACCACTGAGTTGGATGTTTATGTCACCAATTTGGGGACCTATGACCTCATTATCGGCATGGATTGGTTAGAAGGCCATAGATATTTCATGAATTACTCTGAAAATAAAGAATTATACCTTGATGATGTAGGTCGAGCAATTCAAATCGAGGGCTTGAAGAGGAAAGTATAGCTCTGTTTCATCTCCATGATGAAATCTAAGAGGTGCTTAGTAAATGGATGTTAGTTGTTTGTAGTTGAGTCATTGAGTGATGGTAAAGGACCTTCTTTGAACTCTTAACTAGTACTATATGACTTCAAATTTGTATTTACAGAATAATTTCCAAGGTTACCTACAGAAAGAGAGCTTGAATTCATGATTGAGATAAAACTTGATGCATATCATATCTCAAAGACTCCTTATAGAATGAAAACCCTAGATCCTTAAGAGTTACATATCTACTTAAAATATATGCTATACCTGGGATTAATTAGACCTAGTATCTCACCATGGGGAGCACCATTGATCTTCTCTACGAACAAGGATGGATCTCTATGACTGTGCGTAGATTACAGGGATTTGAACAAAGACAGAATGAATAACATGTATCCAATACCAAGAAGTGATGACCTCTTTCATTATCTGAAAGGAACTCATTCTTCTCTAAGATTGATTTGCACTCAGGGTATCACTAGCTTAGGATTAAATAAAATGGCATTCCTAAGACTATTTTTCAAAAGTCATTTAGGAATTATGAGTTGGTAGTGGTACCATTTGTTTTGACCAATGATTTAGCTGTATTTATGAGCCTTGTGAATGGTTTTTTCTTAAAGTAATTAGACCACTTTGTTAAGGTATTCTTAGATGATATTCTTATCGATTCTAAGAACGAAAAGGATCATGAGGAACACTTGGGGCTAGTATTTACTTGATTAAGGGAACATAAATTGTATGGTAAATTTTTGAAGTGTTCCTTCTTCCAAAAAGAGATTCACTACTTAGGTGATATCATCTCAAGAGAAGGGATCTTAGAGGACCCAGAAAGGGTGAAGGGAATCAAGGATTGGCCAATTCCAAATAATGTGCATGAAATGTGTAGAATGATGGGATTATAGGGGTATTATCGAAGATTTGTGGAAGGGTTCTCCAAGATTGAAAAAAGCATCACCACCTTGCAGCGAAAGGGAATCTGACATGAGTGGAAAAGTGAATATGATGGTGTTTTTTCCGAATTGAAGATGTTACTAACAAGTGCACCAATATTATTGGTACCATACATTGATAAAGACTTCATGGTATGCACCAATGTGTCGACGCAATATTTAGGAGAAGTTCTAGTGCAGGAAGGTGGGGTAATAGATTATGTGTATCATAAGTTGAATCGTTATGAGGAGAAGCATTCCACGCATGATATAGAGTTGGAAGTGGTGATGTTGGCACTGAAATTATGGAGGAACTAATTTTTTGGGAGGAGTTTCACACATAAAATAGATCATCAAAGCTTACAGTATATATTTACACAAAGGGATCTAAATTCTAGCCAGAGACGATAGAGTGAGTTCACGAGTATGTACAACTTTGGTATCTCATACATAAAAGGAAAGGAAAATGTAGTGGAAGATGCTTCAATATCAAGGATGATACTTTTCTCCTTAATTCCCTTGAAGGTTGACTTGAAGGAAAGAGTACTAGGATAGGTTTTTTGGGACGTTTGGTATCTAAACCCTTAACCTCAACTATTGAGAGTAGGAGGAAACAAGATTCGAAGTATGATGGGTACCATATTGAAAAACATGGATTGTTGTGGTATCAAGGGAGGATGTATGTTCCTAAGGGATGTGATTTCATAGGAACAATCCTTAGAGAGTCCCATAGATCACATTATTGTGCACACCCAAAGGTCAAGAATATGTATGCAGAAATGAATAATATGTTCTTTTGGCTAGGTATGAATAGAGTTGTGTGGATTTTTTGGTGAAGTTATTTGAGTGTCATCAAGTTAAAGCATACCATCAACACCCATCTGGTGTCTTAAAACCTCGTGATATTCCTATGACTAAATGAGAAGTGATTTCCATGGACTTCATTGTAGGATTGTCACTTACATCCTTGAGACACAATGCTATTTAGATGGTGGTCAACAACTTGACCAAAAGTGACCACTTCAATCCAGTCAGAGACACTTATGATTTGATATATGTATAAAGGGTATTTATAAATCAGATTGTACGTATTCATGGAGTTATGAAGAAGATAATTTATAACATATACCCTAAGTTCACCTCCATATTTTGGACAAGCATGCAGTCTCCATTAGGGACACAACTAAACATAAGCTCACCTTACCACCCCGAGACAAATGGAAAAATAGAGCAGGTAAATCAAGTGATGGACGAAATGCTTAGGATGTTTGTTATGGATCATAGTGGGAAAAATATCTTCCTCTAGTGGATTTTTCATACAGGAATAGTCGTCAGAGCTCCATTGGTATGCCTCAATATCAAGAATTATATGGGAGACCATCTAGGACTCCACTTAGTTTGGGTATGTTAGAGGATTGGGTTTTAATTGGGCTTGAATCAATTCAAAAAATGGAGGAACATGTGGTACATACTAGGTAGCGGTTAAAGGAGGCGCATGATAGGAAAAAGAGTTATTTTTATGGACACAAATCTAGAAGAAGTTATGAGGTACAAGATCATGTATTTATTTGCACAAGAGCAAATAAAAGTACCGATCGATTAAGAAAATGGAATAAGTTGTCACCTCGCTTCATAGGGACATTTGAGATTCTTGAGAGAATCATACTAGTCGCTTATCATCTTGCACATCCACCCAAATTGCATAGAACTCATAATGTATTTCATGTTTCAGTATTATGACATTACATAGATGATGAGACTCACAAACTTCATTTGAAGGAATTGGAAGTCTTCGATGAGGCAACCTTCATGGTCAAACCATTAGGTTTACTTAATCGTAGGTTTGAAAGCTTCGTAGTTGCCATGTAGAGCAAGTTAAAGTCCAATGGGACAAGTATAGCCCAGGATCTACTACCTAGGAGGATGCAGAGACTATGCATTGATACGTTTCCTCACTATTTTGACCATGACTTAAAGCCGAAGTTTCCCGAAGGGTGGGTATATGTAATGCCCCATATTTTTGCTAGGCATGTTTATCGGTTAGATATATTGAGCTTTATTTTCTTATTCTATATTGGAGTCAACTAGACTAAGTAAACTATACTTTCAATGTGTTCAACATGTTTATTTGTTTTTTCTATGTTTATGATGTTACTACGCTTATGAGAATACTGTGATTACGATGTTATGATATTATCATTCTCATAATCTTATTATGTTTACATGGTTACTATGTTGTAGTTATCATAAGATTCCTTTATTTCATAATGACAGTGTATGTTTAATTGTTTTCCATGATAAAATGTGATATATATATGATGTGGTATGTGGATACCAACCCACGATGTGATTGATCTAATGATATTGTGTGATGAAATGAAATGATACTGATAATACGGACTAGTTGTTGATTAAATGAAGATGTTGTATAATGTATATTTGCAAATTACTATTCTGTAGGACACAGGGGCTACGTAATAGTTAGATACATGATATGAACTATGGAGTAGTACATATTTTGTAGAGACCCTTAATTACCAAAGTGATGATACGATGACACATTCCAATACTCGCCATACAAGCACAGTATGGTTTTGATAGTGTATATACCCAATATGTTGAGATGGATGGATCATAGACGTATTTGTCACCGTATGCCACTATGATGTCCAGGGTCATGTGAGGGTTTTGTTTAGACACGCCCCCCAAGATGTTGTGATGATGATAGTAGGATTCCTGCTAGGTCCGCTAGTTAGGCGACATTACAACTCTAAGCTTCTATGTGGTAAGGTCGGTATAGATGACATCCACTTTTCTACTAGAAGAGGAAGCAAAAGGAGGATGTAGATGTATATTAGGATGGGGAGATATGCTAGTTAGTACTGTTGAGGGTGGGTATTCCTTGATCCAGATTTAGTTGTATTAGGTATCCTTTCTTGTACTTTATTGATTAAACTAATGTAACCATACAGATAATTAAATGAAATCTTAAAGGGTTAACTATTAAAATAGTTGGGGATGCTAAATAATTATTCTATATTTATGTTTGTTCTACATGCATGAATGGATATTATTATTAATTAGCAGGTATTCCTAGGAGAGATGATGTTTTCTTATTTTGCATTTTTGACCTGTGCATATAGGGGAAACACATGCACACTTTATACATGTACGCTAGTATTGATATACAAATACATAAAATGTTGAATAATTGCATAAGTTGTAGTAAGAATATAGGATGGTTATGCATTGATCAAATTTAGATAATGGATGTTTAGTTGTTGGGACATGTGTAAGAATAATTCCATTAAGCTATTTGTTAAATGTTTGTAAGCATCATAATAAGGAACTAAGAGAAGTTTCGTCAATATGAAGTATCATTAATAAACATTAAATGCAGAAAGTTATGCTGTTTAATTACTAATCATGGTTAATTAAAACCAACAAATGTACATTGATTATTGACAAAAGTGTACTAGATTAGTGCTAGGGTACTTAGCAATTAAACAAATAAATGTGGATATTATTATTTACTATCAATTATTATTATTATTATTATTATTATTATTATTATTATTATTATGTTACCATTAAAATAAAACAATTTGTGAGTTACAAAATCCATAAACGAATCTTTTGAAATGTCGAATTACTAGGTTAATATTATAAAATTGATTGATCATAAACCTTGTAAAAATATTAGTAGTTTATTGAATGTACTATGTAGGTCAAGATAGGATTCATTAAAATAAATATAAAACTAATGCCATGTAGGACAAAGAGTCCAATTTTAGATTTTATAAATAAATCAAACTGCCACTTCAAATTATGAAGACTCAACAATATAATTATTTAATTATTATTCTATTCAACATATTAAATGAAGGATAAGGATAATAATGGATCCACCATCTCATGAAGGTCCTGAATTCAACAGTTAGAGAATACTTAAATGATGTACATTTCATTCTTTAAATGAAACTTAACTACACATGATACCTTTGAAAAGCTTGATAAAGAAGTACAGAACAAATAATATTTTATTATGAATTGGACTATAAAACAAGTCATCAAAATGAATGTTTGGGGGGAAAGGAGGTGTAGTAAAATCAAGGTGGAAGTGGGTATATAAACAATAATTGAAGGGGTTTTGTAGGAGGTTTCTTTTGGGGAGTTTACGGTAGGAAAGAAGAGGGATTTGTGTAACAAAAGATGGAAGGAAAATCTTGAGGAGAGGGTTAACTCAAGGATTGACAAATTCTTGGAAAGGAAAGGAAGTTTCTCTCTTGATTATTGGTATGTTGGCTTGGGGCTAGGAAACACATTGGTTTTCTAGGGCCAACACCATAAGAGATGTTAAGAAAAGTGGTTTATAAATTCTTTTGGTAAACAAAGGCTTGGACATGAAAGGCGACATGTTACGGGAGCAAGGGGATTATTTGCAGCTTACATAAGTCTAGGTATTATTCTATTATACCTTGTTTTACTTAGTAAATGCTTAATAATAGTGCATAAGTAAATATGCTCAGGAAATTGAAGAACTAGATCTACTGTAAATAGATAAATGGCATAATTATTAAACTGTTAGAATTTTCCCATGTTACAAACTTAAATCCTTTCGAAAACTAGATACTGTTAAATTCCTAGAAAATATTTTGTTGGAATAGAGGTAAACAAGAAGAGACACAAACATAGAAACTGATAGAAACAACAAAAATATCTTCTTTTATTTGAAATTTATTAAAACAACTCTGGATAATGAGCTCATTCATTACAAAGGAAATATTAGAAACATAAGACTCAGTTCTCTATCGGAAGGAAGAACACTACAGCGATAAACATTGGCCGTCCTTGTTCTTATTTCGATGGAGTTGCACAAGAAGATCAAGAGAACACTAGAGTTGGTGCTATTTTACATATAAAAAGATTTAAATATCACCTTTAGCACAAGACTTGGTTCAGGGATGAACAATTATGCAGAGCTTTGTGCACTCATACTTTTATTATTGCTAGTTGTAGAAAAAAATACCATAGTTGGTGCAAGTGAATCAAGGTCTCTTTTGACGCGTTAGATACAGTAGAAAACTAAAAAAATAGGTATCCAAAAATTTAGATGGATATTTTGAGATACATATATAAAATCTTACTTGAGTACATAATATGAAATGTAGGAAATTGAAGCATGTTTCCAAACATTTTATTTTTACCTATTGTAAATCTTCATAACTATATCAAGTTTGATCTTCTCTCACTCGTAATTTATTTTATTTTTTAGGGGGGGGATGACAAGGTATATGTCTTTGTAGGTGCATATTTTAACTTCCTAAGTGATGAAATCCACCTATGAAATTTGGTAGGCATATAGAGAACATATAGTAATAGTGTAACGCTATTTTTTTTAAATAAACATAATAATTTATAATGTTTTTAATTATGTAAGTGATCAAGCCTCGAAAATAGTACACCAAGTGTGGGTGCCGATTTTGAAGGTATTAATGCAATGATTTTTTAAATAACATTTTAGAGGTCAATATCTAGTAGTGTAGCACACTAGGGAGAGGGGGGAGGGCGGGGGGGGGGAGACATGTAAGGGGTTGTTTATGTGTAGGGAGAGTAGGAGGGTGATTAGGGAGAGATATGTTGGGTTAGGGGTAATGAGAGTGTGTGTGAGAGAGAGGAGGGTCGGGGTGTTAGGGGGTTGGGGGGAGATATATTTGGACATTAGGCGTAGGTGGAGGAGTATTGGAGAGATAGAGAGAGAATGGGGATTTAAAGGTAAGGGGAGGAGTAGGGGGAGGGGTGCTTAGGGGTAAGGGGAGGAGTAGGGAAGAGAGAGAGTGAGAGAAGGGATTAGTACGGGTTAGGGGGAGGAGGTGAGTATGTGTGTGTGTGTGTGAGAGAGAGAGAGAGAGAGAGAGGGAGAGGCATAGAGAGGGGAAGATGAGGGGGGTTAAATGTAGGGGCAGGAGTAGTGGGGTGAGACAGTGAGATAGGGTTTTAGTAAGGGTTAGGCAGAGGAGGTATGTGTGTGTCCATGTGTCAGAGAGAGAGAGGTGTTAGGCAGTTAGGGGAGAGAGAGTGAGGGGTGGTGGTTAAGTGTAGGTGGAGGAATAGAGGTGTGTGTTTGTGTGTGTGTTTCTGTTAAGAACCTATGTCAACCCCCCTCTTTATTTTCTTGGTATATTTTGTCGGACGTGTATGCTTTGTAAGCCGTCCAATTAGTATGATGTATTATCCCACATTCATGGGGAGTAAGTAATTGTTGTTAAGTCATCCAGTTAATAGGTTTCATTATCCCACATTCATGTGGAGTAATAGTTGTTTAGATTAGACTTAGTATATAAGTATGTCTTGAGCCTATTGAAAGCACCGAAGAGTTATTTTGTATTGAGCTTACTCAAAGGAGGTTTCCCCCTTGAAGTGGCCCACGATCAATAAAACATTTTTTGTCCTCCAATATTTTTGCATTCTCAATGTTTATTGCAGGGGTTCTCCACATCTGGTATTAGAGCACTTTCCTTGGCAAAAGTGCGAATTTTTTTTTTCTTTTTTCAAAAAAAGAGGACAAAATTGGGCGATGATTTTCGTATCACTTTTTGAAACTTTCTGCAAATAATCATAAGAATCATGTTGCATATCTGAATTCCTCTTTCAAAAATGCGTTGTTTCAAAAAAAAACATCTCATTTGGAGTCCTAAAAGTGGAGATATCGTGGATTTAAAATCAAAAAAATTTCAAAATTTCGGTGACGGCCACAAAATTTGCATAGCAAAAATATTTTGACTGGGTGTCGAGATTTCTATTCCGATTTTGTGGGTAGAAGTAGAGTGGTTGTTCCAATTCAGGAAACAGGCTATAAAAACGATTCTGAGCAATATAGATCGGGTTGTGCTCATTTCAAAAGTTTTTTGTCTCAAAACCCTAGCTCTAATTATGGGTTTTTGAGCATTGGGTGGAATTTCTGCCACATTTTTTTTGACACTATGATTATTGCAGTAGTTCTTCTTCTTGTAGCAGTATTTTTCATTTGGATTAGGGAATACACCCTATCCGCTTAAATATGGGAATTACTTGGGCATATCCCTAAAAATCATTGTGAGGAGTACCACACGAACTTTGAAGTAGCTAGCCATTGAGAGGACCCGCCAAGCAAAAAGGGCAACAACCCCCACTAGATTGACTAGATTCCCATCTGTGAGGAAAACCAAAGAGCTGTCATTTTTTTCCAAGCACTTAGCAGTTTTACCTACGCTGTGAAGTGAGGGGTACTACCCCAATACTCAAGCCTGAGACAACCTTGGTGGTCGAGTGAATACCTTTGAACCAATACGAAGCCGATTATACCTGGGGTCCATCTCTATTTACAGTTGATAACGTGCAGAATTTTAGAATTGTCACAGATAATTTACTCCATTTTCTATTGATAAAATGTAGCTTCTAGCACCACCATAGACCACACATCAGTTCTTCACTGAAAAAAAACAAAAAAACACAAAAAACAAAAAAAAAAAAGTATAATTTTTTGTTTTTCAGCCATATCTTCCTTGATTTAGCTCCATTTCCATTGAAATTTCACTGTCACCCCCATAATACCATTATGCATATTCCTTCATTGAGGACCCTATTCCCAATCTCAGTTCCTCAAGGCTAAAATTCCATATTTGTCAATTTTTAGAGTTTGTCATAACTTCTCTGATTCTCACCCAATCGTCTTCAAATTTTTCCACGGTGTTCGTTTTCCAATTATGCTTCCTTGTCCCTCTTTGACAAATTTTCCAATTCCTTCATCCCACCTCTGAGATTCACATTTTCTGCTTCTTGTCCCTAAAAAAGTGTCCAAAACCCTGTAAAACCCCAATTACCCCCCCAAATTTTTCCCAAATCAAAAATCTGTTTTTTTTAAACCCTCTCCATTTTTGCTTTTCTACCCATTACCTTATAAAAATAAAATAAAATAAATAATCTGCTTATGGTTGCTATCCATGCTGGAGCAGTTAAACAAATGGAAGAAGAATTTGCCTCCATCAAGTCCAAACTTGAGGATCTAGATCAAAAATTTCTCGGCCTCAATCATCAGCATTCACCCATGGACAACCGTCGCGAGCCTGAGTCTTCTGTAGACACTGGATTCTCAATGTTTTGCTACTACTACAGGCCAAAGTTGTATTTTCCTCGCTTCAATGGTGATGATCTGACTGGATAGATTTATACGGAAGAACAATATTTTATTCTGCATAACACTTTTGATTTCAATAAAGTATCCCTTGCATCCTTTCATTTGGAACATGAAGCACTTCAATGGTTCTGTTGGTACATCAAGGCTCATGCCAAGCCAAACTGGACATAATTTTCCCAACTCCTCTTGCAGCTATTTGATCCTATTACTTTTGATGACTTCATAGGAGCACTCACCAAAATTAGCCAAACTAGCACTGTGAGGGAGTATCAATTTTTTTTTGAGAAACTCACCAATCACATCGAGGGATTGCCTAATGCATTCTGCCTTAGTTGTTTTATCAATGGTTTGAAGGATGAAATACTCTTCGAGGTTAAAATGTTCTACCCCTGCATAATGATGGAAGCCCTCAAGTTGGCTAAGCTAGTAGAGGACAAGATCCGGGCTCAACAATGCTCCAAATCCACTCTTGTTCCATTCAGACCTATGGTTCCTCAAAGAACCGAAAAATCATCCAGCTCCTAGAACCACTCCTATCAAGCATTTGTCTGAATCACATATGCGAGAACGTCGAGAAAAAGGGCTTTGTTATAATTGTGAAGAGATATTCACCCAAGGAAATAGATGTGTTGAGAAAAATCTCTATCTCTTAGATGTGGATTCTCCAGCAGCACCTGAAATTTTTTATGATGCTCAAGATCCCACAGATGATGATGGTGACATTCAACAACTTCCTTCTCTAGAGGACCAACTAAAGATATCTCTCCATGCCTTAGCCAGAGCCACCACCCCACAAACTATGTGAGTTAGAGGGTTCTTCAAAAAACATGCTCTTACAATACTCATTGATTCTAGTCGCACTCACAACTTCATTGACCCGAGGATCGCCAAAGAGGCTGATTGTTTCATTCATCCTTGCTCCAGCTTTGAAGTCATGATTTCCAATGGTGGCACCTTACCTTGCAAACAGAAGTGTCGTAATGTGTGAATATCTATGGGGGATTATAACTTGCGCTCTGACATGTTTTCCTTTCCCTTAGGTGGATATGATGTAGCTTTGGGTGCTCAATTGTTAAGCACACTTCACCCCATTTTATGGGATTTCGCTGAACTTTGGATGCATTTTTCAATCAATGGTACCAAACACACATTACGGGGCTTACAACGAGGGTCTCTCAACCTCATCAGTTCACATCGCATGGAAAATATTCTTAAGAAAAGTTCCCATGGTGTCATCACTCATCTCCATTTCACTCAGATGCAACCTTCAGCAGCCTAAACTACTCATTTCGATGGACCTTTCAAATGCCTTATTTTTTCAAGCTCTTCACTCTTGAGCATGATGCTTATGAAAATGGACATGGGGTTTTCCTCTTTCAAGATGAACATCTCATTTCCTTCACTGACAAATTCAATTCTAGAAATAATTTATCCACCTCTACATATGAGAATGAAATTATGCCTATTTTGCACATAGTATAGAATTGGTGGCCATCCCTCTTGGAGAATCCTTTCGACATCGAGACTGATCCCCAGAGTTTGGAATATTTCCTGGAACAATGGGTTCTCAAACTCAGGGATTATGACTATAAGAAGGCTCAGAACAATATTGCGGTGGATGCTCTTTTCCGCACATTTGATGCCCATGTTTCTCTTTCAGTTATTTCTATGCCTCTTCCAACTTGGTTACACTCTCTTCAGCACGGCTATGTCAATGAATCCTCGTTATCTAAAGCCATCCAATAGTTGACCAGGAACTCTTCCATGTTACCATATTCCTATTGGGATGGATTTTCTCTAAGATACAAGGGTTGTCTCATGCTTCCCTAGAGCACAGACCATAAACATGTGGTTTTTTATGAACTCCATGCTCCTCCATCAACAACGCAATCTGGGTTCATCAAAACATCTAAGCTAGCACACCGTAACTTCTTTTGGAAGGGGATGCAACGTGAAATTGAACATCTGGTTGCCAAATGTGTTCCTTCTCACCACCACAAGGGTGAAACTACACTCCATCCATATATCACCTCTTTAATTGCAAAACATTTCATGGCCCAGATATTACTTCTTCATGGAATCCCTTATTGCATTGTTTGAGACCGTAACACAACTTTCACAAGTCATTTTTGCTTCCCTGACACAAAAATGCATATGAGTTCAGTTTATCACCCACCAAGAGAGGGTCTGACTACAGTTGTCAACAGATATTGGGAAACTTATCTTCATTGTTTCATCTCTGAAGAACAACATTAGTGGGAATAGTGGCTCCCTCTCACTGAATGGTGGTACAATACTTCCTACCATACTACATCTAAAATGACTCCATATGAAGTAGTCTATGGTCTCACACCTCCAATACTCCTCCCATCCACCCCCAGGAGTTCACCAGTTCAGGCAATTGAAATGGTTCTTCGAAACCAACATCATATTCTTCACCTTATGCGGGACAATATTCACCTGACAAGAGCCCACATGAAATAACAGGCTGATCGACACCGTGAGTGCACTTTTCAAGTTGGTGATATGGTTTCTCTTCGTCTGTAGCATTACAAGAAATCCTCCATGAAAGATAAAGGGCTTCAAACACTCACTCCAAATATCTCTGGCCCATATCTAGTTCTTCAAAAGATTGGGTATGTTGCTTATAGATTGGCACTTCCTCCTCTTATTCAGCAAGTGATCAACGCCAACATTAGTGCACAAATTGTTTTACCAGAATGGGTTGCTGAAAGATCCATCATTTCGAAGTCGGAGGCCATCCTCAATAGGTGCACTTGTCATCTTCTCTCTCGGTCCATCACACAGGTCTTCAAGTCAGTGGCCCAGCATGCAATGAGAGGATGCTACATGGGAACCCCTCCTTTAGATTCAACAACTGTTTCCACATCTAAAGCTTTGAGGAGAAATCTTTTTCTAAGAGGGAGGGGATGTTAAGAACCCGTGTCAACCCCCCTGTTTATTTTTTTGGTATATTTTGTCAGATGCATATGCTTTGTAAGTCGTCCAATTAGTATGATGTATTATCCCACATTCATGGGGAGTAAGTAATAGTTGTTAAGTCATCCAGTTGATAGCTTTCATTATCCCAC
>LPNX011194272.1:581-31625 GCA_001517045.1 Pseudotsuga menziesii | reverse complement strand
GAGAGGGTACTTGGCGCCGGAATGGATCTCCGGGATGCCCATTACTGCCAAGGCCGATGTTTATAGCTTTGGCATGACGTTGCTGGAAATCATAGCCGGGCGCCGGAATTTAGACTTCAGCGTGCCGTCGAGCAGGTTGTTCTTCCCGACCTGGGCAGGGACTCAAATGAAGCTGGGAAATGTAATGGATCTGCTGGACTGCAAGCTGAAGAAAAACATGCAGGATTGCGCAGATAATATAGATGTGGAGCAGCTGAGGAAAGCTGCCATGATAGGCGGATGGTGCATTCAGGACGACGCAGATGCTCGGCCAACCATGGCCCATGTTGTAAATGTGCTCGAAGGTTTTGCAGATGTTAATACGCCGCCTGTTCCTAAGTCGCTTCTGAGGTTCATGGAGCAGACAGAGGCAGATGATGGATCTCCTCGTCAGCCTGAACTGAAAAAGCTTTGAATCATTCAGCTTCATGTTAGATGTTTAATTTGCATATTACTGCCCACTTCAGCTCGATTTTTGCTATTAATTTCCTCGTACTTACTGGATAAATGTATCTTTGTTATCAGCAATTTCAGTCTGCAGAAACTCTCTGTGAAAGTATTTTTTTCATACTATATTTTGCTAAATCTGTTATGGAAGCTTCGATGTGATTCATTGATGTTTACTTGCTGTTCAAAAACTCCTTTATGTCTATTTGCTTGGTTGTCATTTGAAATCATAGTTAACTATTTCACCTGCTCCTGATGAATAGTAAAACGTGATTTGATTAACAAGATAGTGGATAACAACCACAAATCATAACTAGCCACATGTCACCCTATGAACAAATCAGAACTAATTGTTTGAGGTTCAAATTATCTTCGGTAGGTATTTGTATTATGAGTTCAGTATTCAATGAGTACAGTCAAGGAAATCAATCCAATCAAAACTTTTCCTTAATTACCAATCTATTTTTTACAATCCAATCAAAACTTTTCCTTAATTATCAATCTATTTTCTAAATTATTAACTAGTACCATCACATTTTCTAAATTACTAACGAGTACGATGACATAGTTTGTGGTTCGACCAGGTTTATAGAAATTAAATGATTGAGAGAAATGAAATAAAAGATAATTTGGAAATATTTTTCTATTAATCATATTTTTTTTATTAAAGTGGTTCAATTGTGAGTGATCCTATCAACTATTAGTTATTTTTTATATTCTTTTTATTTTTATGTCACATTGTTCTAGTTATATGCCATGAAATGTTGGTTATCAATTCATCAGCCACTAGTTATCCATGCATTGTTACAAGTTATCCGTTTATCAACTAGCTACCAAATAATTTTTTATATTTTTTATTTATTTATTTGAGATTTGGGGTGGACTACTGCCTATGCTTTTTCATCTATGGATGAGGATGAAACAAGTGTAATATAGAGATTGATTTTTGTTCAAAATTCAAAATAAATATTTATAAAAAAACAAATATAAAAAATAACTAATAACTACGTGATGAATGGATAATTGGAAGAACCCCAATAACATGTAACTAGACATGAATAACTGACAGTTTAACAAGTTTAACTAGAAAAATATTAAAAAAAATTCCAATTATTTAACTAATAATTATTTATTTCAAATTAACAAATGATAAAAGTTTTATATATAGCTGATATAATTTCATATACTCACAAATTTTCACATACAAATATGGTTTTTAATGTTTTTATTTTTATCTTAATAAACCATTTCATACTCTGACTTTTTATACCTTTATCTTAGTTTTCAGTTACAATCTAATAATTATTTCTCAATACAATAATAATGATATTGATATAACCTACCTTCTAATTATTAAATAATGCAAGTTCTTATTTTATCTATGTGACTATCTTTCTTTAATGCAATGCAATAATCACTTCTCAGTTATATAATTATTTAGTATCCAGATAAAGATCTTCCGATCCATATAAGAGTTATTTTAATGCCACGAAGCAACATGAAGAACGAAGGGTTAACATCATAGACTTATTATTATTACCGTAAATATTGATAAGGCAAGAAATAAAGTTAGACTCAGACTCAGATAAGTAAGATTGATAATACCATTAGAGTAATATAAATCATATTACTAAGCTTTTTATATTGTATAAATATTTATAGTTTTGATGAAGGCAAGCGTTATTTTAGTTTACGTGGAAAGGTAACATATGGTTTTATAACTAAAGTGTTGTAGTTTGATCTGATAGAGTGATGTAACAGTATCTATGGTGGGGAGTTTAATTTTCTTTAAATTTCCACTACTATAATAGCAAAAGGCCCATTTAAGTTGAAAAAATAAACAGAGTATTATCATCGTCCCTTCATTGAAGCGCTGGCGATTTGAGACTTGCTTTTTTTTGGGACAGATTTGAGATATTTGGCTTATGAACGTTTGGATATGACTGTTGGTTGATATGACTGATTTTATTTGATAATATGGGCTGTTCTGTCTTGCTTTGCTCATGGAACGTTTATGTTTCCAGGAATTGTTTAACTTATCCTATTTTAGTGGATAGATGAGGTAATTTATTTTTTGATGTTTTGGGATGGGATGTGTTTATAGATCTTATTATCGGGTGCTGATCTTTGTTTATAAATGTGCTTTACATATCTACAAAATGTAATTTTGTCTCTCTACAGATGAAATAAAATTATGCTTTTTCTCTTTCCCAAAAAAAATTAAAAAAACAAAACAATTACAGTAAAAATAACATAAACCTTAAATAGCTTCTCATAGTCATGATCCTTTTATTTCGGAGACATGTGATGCTGTTAAATAATGTATTGTAACCAACTTTTCCATTTTAATATGAGTATTTCAAAGGCATGACCTTCTATTTGAAAGGCGCATGATGGGGTCAAGTAATGTACTTCCATTCTAATATATGGGTCAATTTTATGAAAAAAAATTCAAGGTTGCTAACATTTCAAATGCGTTACTTAAAAAATTAGTAAAAGGTAAAAGAGTTTATAAAAGTGGACATATGAATAAATAATCTTTTTTATAAAAACATATATATCAAAATTAAATATAATAATATTTTTTAATAAATAAAAAATAATAATAACATTTGAAAATTTTTAAATAATTTTAAATTATATTTTTAGAATTTTTTTAAATTAATATTTTTAATTTTAATTTTTAAATTTATAATTAATTTATTTTTAAAGATTTATATTTTATAAATAGTTTTTTTAATTAAAATGAGGATAGATCCATCTTAAAAGTTGATCTACCAAACACTCAAAATGATCAAATCTTTTGACATACAAATCTTTTTCCAAAATTTGCATTCTAAAAATAGGTTTATGATTTTAATTTATCTAATTTAAGGTATATATATATAAATTCTAACTTGAATAAACTTGTTATTTTTTATAATATTTTATTATTTTTTAAAATAAGCATAATAAGCTTTTTTCATATAAAATAAAATAAATAAATTTAAAATCTATTTTAAATTTTCAAAAAATTTAATATACAATCACTTCTTAAAAATATTAAAAACAAATTATAATATAAAAACAAATTTATTAAAACTCAAATCAACTTTAATAGAAACTAAAAATAAAAAGTCATTTCAAAGTGAAAAACATAATGATGATGATGTCTCATCATACCCCACAATAATAATGATATATGAGTAAGGCCTTTGAAGTCTCATCATACCCCACAAAGATTTCCTTTTTCAATTGTGGGATCCAACTTTGTCGTATTATTTGAAGGGACATGTGAGTAAGTCAGGAGTCCAAAGATCCTAAAATTAACAACCTCATGCTTTTTACCTGCAAAATCCTCCTTAGGAGTTTTACACCCAAATCCATATGGGGACTCATGTTCAGAATGTACACAGTTGTACTGCAATCCCCGACCCAAAGAAAGAAAGGAAAACTCTGGTCATGAAGCATCGCTCTCAGTGCTACAACAATGGTTTGATCCTTTCTCTCTGTGACCCCACTCTGCTATAGGGTATATCAAATTATCAACTATATCTTGATCGCATCCTATGCACAAAACTCATTAAATTCCTAGGAGGTATACTCACCCCCATTTTCTAGCCACACCACCTGAATCTTCCTTCCTTATTGGTTCTTAACGAGAGATTTGAACTCTTGAATCCTTTGCAAGAATGATTTTGAATCCTTTCTCTTTAGAAAGTAAATCCATGTATTCTTAGAAAAGTCGTCAATAAATTTCACATAATACTCATACCTTGTCAATCAAACAAAATACATTGGACCACATAAATCAAAGTGAACCAAATCAAGTATTCCTATCGATCTACTGTCACTACTTGGAAAGACAGTCTTGGTGTACTTTCCAAGATAACACCCTCTGCACATATCACTATGATCCATGCTAAACACAGGAAAAACCTATTTCCATTTATCTCAACATCCTTAGAGATGGATGATGAAAGTGTGCCACCCTCACATGCCATAACTCACATAGATCACAACTACTGCTATTGTGTGCCAAGGAATGATGGGGATGAAATAAGAAATGGTATAGTTTTTTTGCATATAACACCAATCACAATAGATGTAGAGTCACTAGATCCCTTAAAATGAAGTGTACATACCCATCTCAGAAGTACACTCCAAATCCCATATCCTCTAGAGTGGAAACCGATATCAAGTTCTTCTTCAACCCAAGGACATACAAGCCATCCCTCACTTTCATGGGATCCCTAGAATCCATCTAAAAGGTAACACTCCATTTCCCAGCTTGACTTACAATAGTGTCATCTCCAAGCACCATGTCAAGATCCAAGCCAGTATCAATGAAATCTATGAAAATATCATGAACACCTGTCATATGGATGGAAGCCCCACTATCAATGTACCAAGTGTTGGTGGTAGATGTAATCAATGAATGGCCAAAAAATAAGGAATAATATCTCTCATACTCTCCCTCTATGCTGGTAATGGATTCTCTTAATGAATGACCAACAAATAGGGAAAATCCCTTTCAAAATTCGTTGCATACTCATCAACTTTCATCGAAGCTACATCCTATTGCCTCTTGTTGTCGTTTTAGGTCACTATCCAACATAGTATCCAAAATTCAGGCAAGCAAATCATTTCGCTTTGCTCAAGTATTTCTCATACTCACCCTACTACTTAGCCCCACCCTTGGGACCCTTGTTGGACTACTTCTTTATTTTAGTTATTAAAGCGACATTTTCCTCATCTTAATTACTATTGGATGAACTCCCCTGTACATATCCTCTTTGATTCTCATCCTGAATGAATTCATCCCAAAGACAATCTGATGAAGGGATATTTTCTCTTGTTACTATTAAATTTCATGAACCATAGATCTACAAGAAAAAATGAGAGCTATCTGAAAAGAAGGATGTAGTGGAATTATCAAATAAATGTAAATTGAACAATAGATTCATGACAGAAATTTCACATAAATAGGACAAGTATTGCACATATTATCATTACATCAATCTTCATTAATTAATCAGTAATACAATGGTCATACAATAAATAGAATTTGAATATTGTGGATAAGATTTGAATTCACCAACTCAAATTGGATAGTTATATAACTCAGAGTGGAAATAATTGCCGCTGGAGCTCACTAGTTTAAATCTGGACAACCAAGTCAGTTCACAATTAGTTAACTAATGAGGTAGGTGGAAAAAGGTGCCACATTCCCTTAAATCACGCAAATTGGTGCTATGACGACTAGAAATGAACTAATAATGGTGGTTATCAGAGCATTACTGATCATGGTTGACTACCTACCACCGAACATTGAAGGTGACTGTTGCTGGCACTCATAGTGGGTTCCTATAATGTAGGGATTGATAAAAAATTTCTCTTTGAGCAAAATTTTGTGAAAAAATTGCTGCAATCTACAACTTTTTGGAGCGGTAATGCAGGATGTTGGTTCTTGTCTACACTAGTTTCCTAGGACTGTGCATATGAACTTTTCCATCTTCTTCCAATCCGATGATGGATAGGAGAAGGAGTATTTCCTTTGTCTCTTCTTTCTAGAGGAATAATGAATTGATCGAATTTGTTCTTTAGTGGGACGAATTGTGGATCAACCCTTACCATCAAGTAACATCTCTCAGGGATCTTGTTGCACCTAACTGAAGGAAGTGAAACTGAATGGGAGAGCGCAACATGTTCATTCTAATACTGGGACCTCATTCTTCTTATGTCCTCTGGATCCCCAACAACATTCCTGGTTTCTTTAATGATATTTTGTTCCCATTTAGGCCTATGATTTGGAATAGGAGTTGGATATGGATCTAGATCCTCTTGAAGTTCAATCTCAATATCAAGATCATGTTGATCTTGTTCCTTATCTTCTGAATATGAGACATTAGATAATAATCATTTGCAAAACGTGTAGATAGAATTTTTTTACTTAACCTTTCGAATGGGAGCTGAGATTGTACTGGATCTGAGTATGGAAGAAAGCATGAGAATTCATATCCCTTGGAGGCATGGTTTGCAACACCCTTCACTATAATCTACCCAGTTGAGATATCTGAGATATCCACTGAGTCAATATCAAATAATGCTCACTTTGGTGGGACAATATGTGTCATCTGGTATACATATAACAAATTTGTCATCACCCAATATGTGTCATTTTTTAACACTCCATGTTTTAACTTGATATAACCCTTTCCTTCAGCTCAAATTTGGGTGTCATCACCCATGTGAATACTTGAACAACCAGTAGTTTCTAATGAAGAGAATGATTCTATGGATTCAACCATATGATTGGAGGCACTTGAAGCAATGAGGAAGGCATGTGATTTTGAATAGCTATCCTTCAATGCATGGCATCTCTCATCTCAATCTTTAGTATTTTCTCTAGATCCAGTCTTCCTTGTTCTTTTAGGGAGGGAAATATTATGCTGCTCAAGGAGTTTTTCCATCTGATCAATGGTATTCTTCATATAACACTTCTCTGTATGGTTTCATTTCTTACAATAAGAGCATTTTCCTATATCATACCTTTGATGGTTGTCCTTCCTAGAGCCCGAGGCTTTATCTGATGGATCAAAATCAATTTAGGTTCACTTTTAGTGTTTCTTTTCTCTTTCCTTCTTTCCTTCCCTTTTTCTTGCGCATTCCTAGAGTCTCCAACTAATAGGGCCTGATTCTTGTAGGCATTGAGCACTCCCATCTGAATCACTTTGTCTTTCTCCTGGATTAATGACTCTGCAAATGCATCTAGAGAAGGAATTTTCCAATTTGGGATGGATAATATTCTAGAGTGGAATGTAGATACAAATTCTAAGAATTCTGAGCCAAGGTTTCCCATAATTAATAGCACATGATGCTCATCCTTCCTCTTTATCCCACATTGCTTGCATTGTAAGACTAGGGATTTGTATTTCAAGAATAATTTTTGAATTGTATCTAAGTTGTTGGGATGGAATGTAATGAGCTCGATCTCGAGAATATGGCCTCTTATCTCATCTTGTTTTACAAACAAATATTTAAGCTTGTCTCATACTTCCTTCATAGTTCAGAGGAACAACATCTCCTTAGAGATGTGGATGCACATGAAGTCGCCGTATTCGAAAATGGATTTCCATGGGGAAGTCCTCCAGAAGGGAGAATTTGTACCAACCTCTACCCCTACGGTATCATTATACAGGTGATTGAATACCAATACGATGACATAGGTTGACCTTCCATTGGAAAATGAAAGGTTGTATCAGTCGAAGGAGGTTTTTCAGCCAAGAGATTATCATAAGAAGTGAATTCTTCCCCAGATTCCACAATTGGATTCCCTTCCACATGGGAATTAGCCATGAACTCTTGAATTATGGATTCCATTGCGCTCTCTCCCGCAACAGGAGGAAATTCAGGTGGTAAGCCTTGAACTCTTCGATATCGTCTCAAAGGTAACTGAGCTAGACTGATGGTCACAACAAACCTAAACTAGGGTTTGAAACTAGAATCACGCACAAAATTACTCCTACGTAAGCTAAAGGTCACAAGCAAACTTAGGTGATAAGAGGGGCTGATAAAAATCCAGTTCCTCACTAGGATTGTCAAGTCTTTGCAACTGGCGATATACCGCAAGGTCCAACAATAAAACGCGACAAGGAGGACTGGGACTGTACCCTTTCTTGAATACCCGACTACGTAGATGACATGTGCATAGTAGCTCCTCGAGTGTTGTTCTCAGTGTATTTATCAACAAGACGACGAAAAGGATTTTCTCAGTTGGTTTAGGGTGTACTAGAAGGGTCTCTCGATATACTCAAGGTATATGGGAGATCAAATTCATGTTAGTGATGTCTAATGCACAACCGTTCGACATGAGCCTTCTGATATACTATCAAGTACATGAAGTACCTTTCTATATACCTCAAGGGTACGTGAAAGGCCATTCGATGTACCCATTGGTATGTGGAAGAACTACAAGCCCTCGGGATGTAGTGCAGGAAATATAATGAAATATCCTATGTTTATAGACATTGGAACATGTATTCTAACTTATCACTCAAGTTACTAAAAATTTTCACCTAGAACTAGTGTTAATTTTATCTTATACTTAAGTGAATGCATGAGGCGTGGACAGAAATAGTAAAACCATGCAGCATGATCATGCAAATTTTCACTTTATCTTTCAAGGTATGCCCTACTTACAGGAGAGATAGTGATTCAATTTTCGTTTCCAAACAAGAAATCCCAAATAATCACACTAAACTATTTTTCTAATTACAAGCAAGAAAAAGACTTCTAATGACCAATCGTGAAAGTAAATGAAATAAGATCTCTTTTTCAAAAAGAAATATGCTACAACTACTTAGCATACTAAAATATTTTCAAAATCTTCTAATGTAAAAAGACCTAACTCAAACTATGATATTTTTGTTGACAAAAGAGCATGTAAAGGTAAGGAAAAACATGAATGCCTGAAATTTTATGCAACTAATCAAGTATCCAATGGTTCATCCTCAAACACACATATATGATCAATCTCAGAATTTTCTTCTTAATCAAAAGCAGAATCAATCTTCTATTAACTTATGAAGAACAAAAATAAAGAAACCAACGACAACATGCTTTCTTTTCAGCTGATCTAATAGTAATCAGAGATCTGACTATATGACTTCCAAGCACTCTTTCAAAAAACAAACCCAAGCATAGCAAGCAACTGGACGAATCAAAACAACCTAGCTCTTTAAAACAAAATGAAACAAGCCTTTACCACTTTCCATATTTTGAATTAAACAGTCAAACATCAATCATGAAGCCAGAAACAAACTCAGAAAAGGAAAAAAATCATTTTAAGTTTTGAAATTGCAGAGGTATAAAACCCTACCTGGCATCGCTTCTTCAAAGTTATTGATAGAGCGTTACCACCTGGGCACCACCTCTTGTTCACTGAAAAAGAGCAATGGCATCGCCTGTTTTCCACTGAGTATACGGGGTGGCACCGCTTCATGTCCCTATTGAAAGTGATGTGTCTAATGTAGGTTTCAAAAAAAAATCAAGCGAAAAAAGAGAAAGTTAAATGTCAAACCATTGGCATCAAATCACAAAAATTACAGGAAAATTAAGCATATGAAGCAGATATGGTCAAAATGAAACCAAATCTCACTACAAAACCAACAAATCTGATCACTGAAAAAGTTGAAGTTTGGAATAAATACAAGAACTGAAAATGAATAAAGATCAGAAGTTCTAAATGTCTTCCCCAGTGGAGTCACCAAATTTGTTGTTGGAAATTCTCACCTTCTGCGTACAGGAGTTGTTTCCCTAGCTTGAATCATTCACAGCTAGAAAAAAAAGTGATAACAATAAAGAGAACTTTTCCTAAGATAAACAAATGTTTGGAATGAAACTTTCACCTACAATACAGTGTAATTCTCTAGCCTTCAAGAGTTCCAGATATCCACAGTTACCTACAATAAAACATCACAAAATACACAAGATCAAGAGTACCAAAATCAATCTATCATCCTATATCAAAGACTAAGGAGTTTGATAATAAACCAGTGATTGAAACACAATAAGATTTATGGAAAAGAAACTTTTTATTGCATAGTCAAATAAAGAGAGAGTTTACAACCATTATGCCTTAGTGTTGTGATGCATCCTCTCATGCCAAGTCTTGTCCTCAAAGATTCAACTTGCCTTTTTTATGCTCACCCTAGATTTGGCTAGAACTTTGGTGCAACAGCATAACTTTCCTCCCCCTTACCCATGGGGAGTGAACCAATATTTATAGCTCTTGGGAGGATAGGAATGGTTGAGAAAATGATGGATTATGTGGAAGGGAGATCCTACTAAGGGGGGTATCGAGTCCAGGTGGTCCACAAGAGTAGGGATGAGGGTGCCACGAAGCTGATCTTCGAGAAGCTTTGTGAATATTCTCTTTTTCCTTTTAAAACTCAAGCACCGCTCGTTTTCTATGGAGACGGATGTTACCAGGGCTGTGCCGCTCATTGCTCAAAGTTATTAGGCGGTGGCAACACTCATTGTCAATTGACGAGTGGTGTTAATGAAAGGGGTAAGGCATATTGCATAAAGGGAAAAGGAGGCGATGGACACAAGTATGAAAATATGAATCCTGGCCAAGGTCCAACTTCATATTTTGGGGATTTGAGGAAATTTCTGATGTTTTGGCTCTCATTACATGGTCATGATGAGAATTGTGTGTAATACTTATACATCCAAACTTAGACCATATTCCCCCTCAAATTCGTATCATTGATAAAAGTGTCGGACATGCTCTCTCCAAGTTTTTCTATATATGAGGATACCATAAAAAATACAATACAAAATTTCACAAATATGGTTGTAACAATTCATCCCTTGCATCTTGAAAAGTGGTGGGAGAATTAGTTAATCAAAAGGGAATTACTTTGAACTCATAATGTCCCTAATGAGTATAGAAAACAGTTTTTGCTACGTCTTCTAGTATAACCCTGATTTGATAATACCCTGATCTCAAGTCTAGTTTTGAGAAATACCTAGCTCCATGAAGCTCATCCAACATATCATTGATGAATGGGATGGGGAATTTATTCCTTAATGTTATCTTGTTCAGACATATGTAATCTATGCACAACCTGAAAGACCCATCCTTTTTCTGAACTAGCACTACTGGCGCTGCATAAGGCATTCTTCTCTTTGAAATGAGTGACCACATTTTAACAAATCTGGGGTTAACCTTTCGATATCTATTTATGGTGATGTGGATTTTTGTATGGTTTGATATTGATAGGTTTTTTTTCTTGGTTCTACTTTAATTATGTTTTCAATCTCCCTGTTTGGTGGGATCTCCATCGGAAGCTCTTGAAAAACCTTATGGTTTTTTTGAATTATATCTTGTATCTCTAGTGGTTTTTAGTCATCTCCTTCACATGTTAGTAAATCCATATCTTGACATTGAATTATGCAAGTAGGTTCTCCTTTTCAAATTATCCTTTCCATTTGATATGATGCAACCAATTGAGTTGGGGTGGTTGGAAACCATATACTTTGTACTTTTTTCCTATCCATATGAACTTAATGAAGTGCTCTTGATGGTTAGCGGAGTAAGTACCCAATGTTTGCAATAATTGTATTCCCAATACCAAATCTACTCTTCCAAACGGTACTACAAAGAAGTCATATTCAAGGTTATACTCTTGCATTTTTAATTTAACCTTGTGAAATTTTCCCACATTTTCAATATTCTTGCCATCTGCTACCATAACCTTCATGTTAGGCATTGGGAAAATGAATAAGTTGAGTATCTTAGCAAGATTAACATTAATAAAATTATAGATACTTCCAGTATCTATGAGAATCGAGACATTGTTGTTTTGTATATATTCCTTCAACTTCAGTGTTTGTTCTTGGGATATCCCTGTAATGGTGACTAATAATATCTTTGGTGTATCATCTTCTAGTTCTAAGTGACAACCTTACTGATTTCCAATATCATCCTCACTTGATTCTTCACTTTTTGAGTATTTTTCTTCTTCTTCGGCTTCGCATGCATACAACATTTGCGGGTTGATGTTATCAGCCAAAATGGCACTTCTCCATCCGAGTGCCGACATTCCTCATGCTGGTACACAAAAGGACAAATTTGGATTGAAGTGGCCAAAACACTATAGATGGGCATGACCTTTGATGCATTATCCTCAAACCAGCCTTATATATTTTTATTATGAGTTTTGGGTTGCATACGCAACTATATGCATTGCAACTTGCGTGTCATACACAAGTATTTGCATTGCAACCCGCGTGTACTTGCATATGCTAGTTCCCTTTGAGAAACACGTGTATCATGCGCGAGTTGCCTATATTAATACCCACGTATACCTTAATTCAACATTAAAAAATATAAATCAAGATCAGATGAGATTAGTTGCGTCCTAATCAATAACTATCCCAACCATCTGAACCATCCCAACCTTCGAAACCACTCTATTTCCCAAAGTATAAATAGAGGCCTTGGGGTGGGGGATAATCAATCAATTTTGGAGAGAAAAGTTATGCTAGTGGTATATCTTCAGAATATTGGAGCAGCAGAACTCAGATTCCTTTGGTTGCAGAGGAATCCTCGTGTCAGAAGCTGGGTTGTATTCTTATATTATTCACCGCTTGTTAATAAAGAGAATTCTTCTTCCAATCTTGTATTGTGTCTATTTCATGTATATTGGTTTAATGAAAATGTTTGATTATATTACCTATATGCTTTTCATCTAACCTACGATATATATATGCATGAGATATTACTTGAAGGATTTTCTCTTTACAGGTGGAGAGGTGCATCTCTAGAAGCTTTGGAAAGAAGTGGAGCGAGAGAAGATCAAGCTTGGATCAACCGTCGTTAATCGGGTAAGTCAAGATTTTCTTCCTATTCTCTTTCCATTCTCTGTAAAAAGTTGATTGTCTGCAAGTTAGTAGTAATTTGGTAACCCCAGACCCTAGGTTACAAGGGTGCAATATCCTGAACAACAGAACTGGCAACTCCGTTGGGGAGTCCAGCCTGTTGTGGGTTCATCTTGTAGGTTCTTTACCAGTATTTGCTAGGATTTTGAGTGTGGCGTTTTTATCTTGCCTTTGACTTGTAGTATAGTGTGTCCAGAGACTTTTACTTTTTTTTCTTTAATATATATATTTTTTGTATATGTGGGTTGCTGTTATACATAGTTGCATATAACAACTTGTATACGTGGGTTGCTCTATAAGATAGTTGTGTATGGTACACAGGTTGCTCTATAAGATAGTCCCATATATCCTCTAGCAACATAAAGTTTTTTGTTAGGGTTTGCTTGTCCCTGCCTTGTTTGATTTTTTCTGCTCAGTGGTCTTCTGTTGTTGGCATGATTCTGTAAGTCCAAAGTCCTGTATGCCATACTTTTTGCTTGTAGTTAAGCCTTTGAGTTTTTTTGTTTGAATCGTCTTTCATTTAGTGACTTGAAGTTGAACCTCCTGCTTGGTCTATGAGTCTGGTGCTGTGTGTATGAGTCAGTGATCAGGGCTTTAGATACCTTATACTCTGTGCTGCTGTGTGTAGTATCAGTTTGCCACTTCTTCTTTAGTAAATCTAGTGGATTTTATTCATTACTTTTTTGCCAAGTCAGTTTTTTCACCAAGTTTTCTTCCTATTTGGTTGAAGTTGGTTATTGTGGGTCCTTTATACTTCATTTTTCTTTTTACATGTAG
The DNA here is from genome assembly GCA_001517045.1 of Pseudotsuga menziesii. NCBI lineage: Eukaryota > Viridiplantae > Streptophyta > Pinopsida > Pinales > Pinaceae > Pseudotsuga > Pseudotsuga menziesii. Next base: position 17,933 of record LPNX011194272.1, on the reverse strand, counting down.
TGATTATTCAAACTCTCTCAAAAATTTGCATTTAGGTGCATTATAGTTTTTGAAGAATTTGAAAAAGTGAAGAAAAACATCTTATGCTTTTGCATTTAGTTGCACTTAGTAGTTTTCCTTTCAGTATTTTCAAATAAATTTCAAAAAAGTATAACAAGAAGTCTTAGTTTTCCGACACTTAGTTTCATTTTCATTAGTTTACATTTACAACAAAAAAAATGGTTTAGAGTAGTTGCAATTTGCTTTATACATCATTTTGCTTTTTCTTATCAAGTCCATAATATCACAGTCTTTCATGCCATTTAGCTTCTGAATAAGAACAACCCTTAAAATGAACGATATAATTTAAAATTTATTAGTAAGTTTTATTTTATAGGGTCATACACCAACTAGCTTAGGCTCGACTTATGGAATAGGAAGCTTAAACTCTCCACAAGTGTTTGAATTTAAACGTAGTTGGCCAATCAATAAGTAAACCCTTTTCTATGTTGATTGTATCTGGGAAGCTCCTCTCAAACGGGAGCTAACCACGAGGTCGTGTGGAGGCTTGGACTAAGGAGATAACCCTCTGATTCCTTGTCAAAGCATAGAGCAAGGTTTTTGCACATATGGGGATTCTATCATAGACATATTTTCAGGCTTTGCTACCCTGCCCATGCATACGAACCAGGCTTGCGACTGTCTCCCTATACTGTCAATATAGTTGAGGTAGGATTTAGTCTCTCTGACATCTAGGGTTTATACACAGGTACATGGGAAGGCTATTTCAGGTTGACCTTGGATGAACTTGGAAGATAACCCTTGTAGAAAGTGTGGGAGGGTGGTGGGTGATTACTCCGCTTGTTCCTAAGAACATCTTAAAGGACACCAAGTAACTGTCTCTCAGCTTTCTTCTGGAAAACATATCTTATACCCCTTATGTTTGTTATGACTTTAGGAAATTTTGTAGTGATTTCTCTGTGGTTTGTTTGTGTTTAGCTGGCCTTAGAGTGTGAAGAGTCAAAATTTCAATCATAGAGGACCTACCTCTCAGAAGGTCAAGAAGGTTGAAAAATATTCCTCCGCTTGTTACAGTGGAACCTCCACCGCCCCCTTAAAGGAGGAGATTAGAAATAGACAGTTCTTTCGAACCGGTAGGAATTAGTGAAGTTCCGGGTGGACCAGAACTTAGGACAAACCAGGTTGATACAACCACAGTAGATATAGAAGACTTGCAGGCTGACAAGTTTGCGAGAAACTTTAATTCACCTCTTACTGACCTAAATGATCCAGTGATCGTCCAGGTTCTTCCTTTCAATTCACCTGTGATTGGTGTTCATGTGGGTAGACTAATGTCCAGCGTAGGAGAAATTCCTTCTACCTCTACCTCAACTGCTCCGGCTGAAGTAGTGCCACCTCCTTCGGTTGGTGCCCCTAGAACAAATATACCTACTACTTCCTTAACTCCAGCTAGTCGAGTGGTTCAACCACCGACTTCAACAAATGTAGTAGGAACTTCTGGTGGGGTGGGCACTGGGATCCCTAGTGTACCTTCTTCTTCAACTTCTTTTGCACATACTGCTCAGAGTGGTCCTGTCAGATCCTCTTCATTTGTCTAGGGTTTTCCTTGGAACGGGGGGCACATTCCCCCATCCGCTCCATATGTAGGTCCAACACCTGCATATGAAGGGGTGTAGTTCAGAAGCACTAACCCTTATGGTAAAGGTTTCCAAACGTCGGTTTCGACTCCTTTCACGATCTCTCCTTTCTCTCTTTTTAGTGGAGGGATACCTGCTCCTGTTTTCCAAACTCCAGTCTCAACTGGGGCATCCCAAACCTCATACACTGCACCACATATGAACAATCTACTGGCTTATGGGTGGAATCCTTTCCAAATTGGTTTGACTACTTCACAACCTGTAGTTGGGTGCAACCCCGCCTTCACATTTGGGAACCATGGGGAAAGTCCTTCTACTTCCCAAGATGGTACTTTTCATGCCCCAGTTAGGCCCAAGCTTCCTTTCCTGGCAACGTTGAATTTTCCAGATTTGTCCAAGCTAATAAATGATCTGATGAGACATGACACCTCATGGCCACCTGTTCCTACCAAGCTATCCTCAGATATCCCAAAATTCGAAGGCAAAGTTGGTGAAGACCCAGGGGCTCATATCACCACCTTTCACTTGTGGTGCTCCTTTAACTCACTGAACAATGACACCAATCAGTTGAGATTGTTCCAAAGAACTCTTACTAGTGCCGTAGCAAAGTGGTACATTGAACTTCCCTCTGCTGCGTTTGGTAGTTTTTGGGACTTAGCCAATGTGTTCCTTAACCATTTCCAACTTCCTGTTCGTTATGATGCTGGGACAGACTTATTGTCCACCTTTTGGTAGGACAAATCCACTCATATTTTGGATCACATCCAAGAGTGGAGAAGGAAGGAGAGGCTCATTAAGGCCACTATACCTTCCGAGTTTTTACTAGAATGGTTCCTTAAGTCCTTATCGCTGTGTATATCTAAGGACATGTCCACTTCGGGAGTAACTAATGAGGAAGAGGCTATCCTCAGGGCCCAGGGGTTAGATTTGATATATTCTCCGTCTGGGATTCTATATGAATCATCCCTGATGCATCGAGGCCAACACATAGTGTCAAAAAACCTAATCCTAGACCCCATGCCGATGGTGTGGTTGGTTCAGTGAAATCTCCCACTGTGGAGTCTTTGGCTAAACAACTACATGAGTTGTTCATCAAACACTCTACGATGGAGGTAGAAAAGGCTGCCCCCTCACCCCAGAATGTGAATGCTTTTGCACAATCCTCCCAAAAGGGCCATTAGCAGCCCGATGGGAAAAAGAAAAAGGGGAAGAAAGGTGAGGGAAACCAAAACAAGCCAAAACCTACAAACAATGCTGATGGGGGAAAAAAAGAGAAGAAGAAGGTGAAATTTCCATGTAAGTTGTGCCAGGAAGATCACCTAACCCATCAATGTGCCCTTATGGACCAAGCTTAGAAACTACTCAAGAGTCAACAACCGGTTGTCCTAAAGGATCCTTTTCCCCAAGGACAAAATTTTGCTTCAGCTTCTAATGTAGCAAGGGGCACTCCAAATGCCCCTGACCCAAATTATATCAACATGGTTCGATCCCATTACTCTAGACTAGGAACAAGAAATATGAGATAGAGGCTTCAGAGAAGGGTAAGTCTATACGTGAAACTTCTAACTCTTTCATAATTGAAAGACCTTCCGAAACTATGCCCAAGATACCAAAAGGTGTCTTCAAGAAAACATTGGACAATCCTAATGCTAGGGCTGTAGCTAATTACTCTATAGTTGAATATTTATCCCAAACCACTTGCGTGATGTTAGCTTTAGAGGTGTTACAGAGTTGTCTCGCCCAACGAGATGCACTCTTGGCAGCCTTAGGTAGTATGGATTCATCGAGCCTCATGGCAAAATTTAATTTGTTTGATGTCAAAATTTTCCTGCCGTATCATGTGGCCTTATCGATAGATGTCATCCATGGTGGAAAAACCATCGGAAGGGCAGTTGTCGACGATTGCACTTCCACATGTTTTATGTCCTTGTCTTGCTAGAAGGCTCTTGGATCTCCAGAGCTAGTTCAATCGAACACCCTACTTACTGCTTTCGACGGAAGGTCATTTTTTCCACATGGTATCCTACCAGCTTTCGAGATAAAGTTGGTAGGGAAAGAGGTGTCTGTTGAGGTAGAGGTGATTAATGTGCCTTTGGATTAAAACTTGGTCCTGGGGAGAAGTTGGACTTATGCCATGTTTGCCATTGCATCAGCCGTTCTTCGAGTAGTAGTGTTTCCAAACGAAGGGAAGTTGGTTTCAGTAGACCAAATCAGTTTTACTTGGAAGGGCCGCATGGAAACTAAAGAGTCCACCGTGCCATTGGTTGATCAGGTTAAACCTGATTTAGAGAACCTAGGGGCTGGAATGTATTCATCATTGATAGGCACGTTTGATTTTCCAGCTCCGATTGATTACTTAGGATCTACTAGTGTAGGGAAGTCTATTGCAACGGTTTTCGATAGAACACACCATTGGGTTCTTCCTTCCCGTCATGAACCTGAAGTTCCCTTATCGACAACAAAAATAGCTTATCATGCTATCATTCATACCGATGTTGATCCCATTTCGGTTCCTCTCACAGCTTCAAAGGAGCTGGAAGAAGTCTATCTTCCTGCTTGGGCAGAGAACTCTTTGCATACTGAAGACTGCTTAGACATTGTTTTTCCATCGGACAAAGCCATTTTGGAAGCTATGTGTGGACAAGATAAGATATACGAAGATCTTCATCATCGATCCTAGTTTCTTCCAGAGTTAAGCAGGATTGAAAATCAGGAGTTCCATATGAGACTGGTAGGCGATGCTGATATACCAATCAATCCCTTACCAAGGGAGGGAATATTTGAAGAGGGGAATATGGAAAACATTTTTGTTACTATTCCTATCAACATCTCTGCAAACACAAACGTTGTGGAAAATGCATATATCGGTGCGAACTTCTCTTCGGAGGAGATTGCTATCTATACAACCTTATTTAAGGAATTCTGGGATGTGTTTGCTTGGTCATATGACGAGATGCCAGGCATAGATCCATTGATAGTCAAACATGAAATCCGAACCTATCCTGATTCCAAACCAGCTCGACAAAAACTTAGACCTATCAATCTGCATAAAGCGGTAGCTGTTAAGGCTGAAGTTGAAATACTGCTGAAAGTTGGTTTCATTTACCCAATAGCTTTGACAGAATGGGTATCCAACCTTGTTCCTGTCGACAAAAAGAAAGGGACGATACATGTTTGTACTGACTTTCACGAGTTAAACAAATCCTGTCCTAAGGATAACTACCCCACACCATTCATAGATCAAATCATTTATGCTTGTGTAGGGAGTGAAGTGTTTTCGTTTATGGATGGTTTCTTCGGGTATAATCAGATTCAAATTAAATCGGAAGACCAACATAAAACAAATTTCATTTGTCCTTGGGGTACATTTTCGTGCAAGAAACTACCTTTTGGATTGAAAAATGTAGGGGCTACCTTTTAGCGGGCAATGAATTTTACCTTTCATGACATCAAGTCTATTATCAAACCCTACCTAGATGATCTGTTAGCACATTCTCAAAAGAGGAATGATCACCCAGATCACTTGCGTTTAATTTTTGAAAGATGTAGACATTATAAAATACGTTTGAATCCCCACAAATGTGTTTTCTGTGTCGATTCAGGTAGGATGCTTGGGTTCATTATTTCTAACAAAGGTATTCAGGTGGATCCTTTGAAAGTCGAGGCCATAGTAAATCTACCTCCTCCTCGTTCCATCAGGAAGCTTCAAATCCTACAAGGGAAGTCCAACTTTCTTCGACGTTTTATCATGAATTATGCCAAGCTCACTAAAGGTTTCATGCACCTGTTGAAGCAGGACACCCCATTTGTATGGGATGAAATCGTACAACTTGCGTTTGAGGTATTAAAGAAATCTTTGTTGTTGGCACCTTTATTGCATCCGCCAGATTACTCTCGAGATTTTATATTGTATCTGGCCGCATCCGAGTCGACCATAGGGGTAGTACTAGTCCAGGAGGATGATAAGCTCTAAGAGCATGCCGTTTACTATCTTAGCCGTGGTTTAGCTGGCCCTGCACTTAGGTATTCCCACGTCGAAAAGTTGGCATTATCAGCTGTGTATGATGTTCAGATGTTGCGTCACTACATCTTACCGAGGACTACGACACTAGTGGCAGATGTTAATCCTTTCTAGTATGTTTTGTCCCGACGGATAGTTGGAGGTAAATTCAATAAATGGATAGTCATTCTCCAGGAGTTTGACTTATATTTTCAATCTTCCAAATCCAAAAAATCCTTAGTTTTTGCAGAGCTCATTGCAGAATTTCCTGTTGAGGAAGATGTAGCCATTGAAGAAGACTCATTCCTAGATGAGCACATATTTTTGATTTCCACCTCTGGCCCTTGGTACGGAGATATACTTGTATATCTCTAGACTCTAAAGTGCCCTCCAACCTTTTCATGGGAAGAACGATGCAAATTATGCTTACATGCAAAAAACTACCTAATTATTGGAGATACTTTATATCGTAGAGGGGTAGACTCTATTTTGCGTCGATGTCTTACCTACGAAGAGGCTGAGATTGTCCTAAATGATACCCATAGTGGAGCATGTGGGGGTCATTTATTTGGGTTAGCAACAACCTAGAATATTTTACGTGCCGGTTATTTATGGCCCACAATATTTAAAGATTGTGTGGAAGCCATGAAGTGTTGTCATCCTTGTCATCTTTGCACCAGAAAGATGCGGTCGCATCCTGCTCCATTATTTCCCATCATATCAGTGGGCCCCTTCACTAAGTGGGGGATATATTACGTGATGTGCAACCCTATTTTAGTCGGGGGGCACAAATACATCATTGTCGCTGTAGATTACTTCACCAAGTGGGAAAAGGCAATTCCCACCTATAAGGTTAACGGGGAAACTGCATCTTTTTTCGTTCTCAACCAAATTATCGTACGTTTTGGTATTCCTAAAGAGATTGTCACTGACCATGGAAGTCATTTCCAAAATAGCATGATGACTTAATTGACCACTATGCTAGGGTTTAAACAAGAACATTTGTCTTCTTTCTACCCGCAAACGAATGGTCAAGTCGAGGCAGTAAATAAGACCTTGAAGACTATTCTCAAGCGTACCATTAACGCAACTCGGTCAAATTGGTACATCATACTATATCCTATGCTTGAACCGATGTGAAAATTACCACAGGGTTTTCTCCTTTCCAACTGGTTCACAGGGTGGAAGCAGTAACCCCGGTTGAATGCGAAATCCCGTCTTTAAAAATGGTCATTCATGTGTTACCTGATACAACTAAGCTTGAAGAATGTTTGTTACACTTAGAACATCTAGATGAGCAGTGTAGGGATGCGCTAACTGCAAACGAGACTCATAAAAATAGGGTGAAAAATCAATATGATAAATTGGTCAAACCTAGGATTTTTTCTGAAGGGGAACTTGTCTTGCTCCACGGGGGCTTCACTTGTTGACCAATATCCTATCACGTTAGTTCATATTGTGGGTTTTAAAATTATAAAAAAATGAACCAATATATTGCAGGTATTGAGGGGTTTAAGGTGGGGATGGGTAGGGTGGTTTATAAGGATCGAGGTATAAAAAGGGGTGGGGAGGAGGTTTTAAGTATTGGGAGGGGGTTTTAACAAAAAAAGTTTGAGTCAATATCTCTCGAAATTAAGGGTATTCTTTAATATCCCACGATCACACATGCTATGTGAGAGGTTCACTAAGTGAAGTCCCCGTGTCTTGCTCTAGGACCAGGATAAAGAACCCATGGGGGCAGGGAAATTTAGGTCTATGTGTTAGGACCCTATGCTGTGTCAAAATTTCTGAAGAAAGGTGCATATGAATTAACTGATTTCAAGGGGAATAAGCTTCCTGAGCCTAGAAATGGGATCTACTTGAAGAAGTACTATGCTTAGGCCTAACACTTTTTCTTGTATTTTCATTGTATATAAATTTATGTACAATAGTTTGTTGGTTTGTGTTCTTATATCATCTGTTGGTTGTTACATATGTCTTCTGAATGGTTCGTAGGTTTTGCAGATGGTGCTAGTCGTCACACTTACAACCTAACTTCAGCCGCATGGGTTATTTACTCACCCTCAGGACAACTACTTGCCTCTGGAGGTGCTTACCTGGGTCTTGCTACCAATAATGTGGCTGAATACAGGGCTATCATTGAGATTTTACGGGATGCCTTGTCATGTTGTATCACCCAGCTGGAAGTTAGACTTGACTCTCAACTGGTGGTTTCCCAGCTCAATTGAGCTTATCAGGTGTAGAACCCTATTTTATTACGTCATTTTATGCAAGTTAGGTTATTGGAAAGAAATTTTGATTTTATTACATTTAATCATATTCCAAGAAATAAAAATTCATTAACTGATGCATATGCGAATTATATCTTGGATTGACACTTAACACATATTTCATAAAAATACACAACATATACATTGCAAAAACACATGTAAATAAACTGTCAAAACATATATATATGTAAATATCTGTCCATATAGATAGGTCGAGTTCTTGATCCTCAGATCTAGTCATAATTGTATAATATACAAAAAATATACAAAAATTGGATCGTAATCCATAAAATTCCCCTAGGTCTAATCTAGACCACCCTGGTCGTCCTCATCACCTTGGTCATCCTGACCGCCCTGGTCACCCTGGTCATCCTGGTCATCCTGCTCTCGGGATTCTTTAGCTTGTTTAGCCGCAACAGCCTCAACGACATCTATGTAAACAAGCACTGCTTTGGCTACCCTTCTCATAAGGCGTATCCATATAGGTGGGATACCAACCACTAATTCCTGCATAATGGCAGGGATCTGCTCAATACGCAAGTAGGGACTCTTTGGGTAAACCTGGACAGATTCCCCTCAAGAACCCTAATCAAACCATGATCCTCTCCTGCCACTGGTCACACATACATACGAGGATGCCCAACAGGGTGGGCTGGTCCAATATCTGCATTTTAAACATTTACAGGATTAAAAACTTGTATACATATGTATATGTCTTAATGATTAAAAATTTATAAAATTTTTAAAAACTTAAAAAACCAAAATACCTGATGCTCCCCATGCTCCTCCAGGAGGGAGGACAAGGTCATATTCACCCCAAAAATCCATCCCAGCATATGGAAACTGCTCTAGTGCCTGTAGCTATCACTCCCACCATAGGTAGAATTCATCATCGTAAACACTCTGAACCGATCCACTGTCGCCCTAGAGGAGGAATATTTCTCCCCACCTGCTCAGTCTAGGCTAACAGGGAGAGAAATATGGTAGAGGGGGGAGAAATATGGTAGGGAAAGAAAAATGCCACTAATATGCTAGAATAACTAATCTGAAAACAAGATCTTTGCTACTCTATGACGTTAACATGAATTTCACAAAGAGCATGAATGAAGCTCACAAATCCATGATAAGGGAAATATAGGAGGATTTGTAGCCTGTGGCCAGTAGTCACCCAGGATTCCTCCCCCTCCTCCTCTCAGATCCGCTACTCCTGCTCCTGATTGCTGTCCTTCATGGCAGATTTTTGGAGCTCCTTCCGTCGCTCTCCAACCTGTTCTCTGGCCGAAGGGGTCGTTTCTGGTGTTTCTTACTTTGATTTCAATGGGGTTTCATCTTCTCGCATGGTGCAAGAATGCGGTTCTCTCCCTCGCGGTATGAGAGTACTCTGCGTCCTCTCGTGCTATTCCAATAGAATACCAGAGTTGCTATCTTTCAGAGGGCTCTGCTTTTTTTGCTGGTTTTTCCCGACGATCCGTTTCTTGCCGGATTTTGAGGCGGGGTTTCTTGCAGTCGACAGATTTCCCTGTGTGGCGGTGACGGTTGGACTGTGGTTCATTGTCCAGGGTTGGCTTGGTGGTGGTGTGGCTATCTTCATGTGCAGTGTGCCCTCCCAAGCTACAGGCACTGTTTTCTCTATCCTGGCATCTTTTTACCCTGCCGCCTTCTCCTGCGGGAGTATGGCGGTGGCTGCATTTCTTGGAATGTGGGTGGCCTGGGGAGCACTTTTGGCTGCTGGATCGGTGTCTGTGGATATACTCTTGCGTGGCGACCTGTATTGTGTCCTTAGGGATCTTTTGCAGCAACGACAACATTTTTAGAGGTGGTGGCCTTTGTTTACGACAGTATTTTTGATGTTCTGTGTTCTTATGATTTGGGTTGTGATACCCATATTCTGTGATGTATCTTGCTGATATGCTTTTACAGTTACAGTTTTGTAATTTGTTTTTGGTTTTGACAATATGAGACAGCAAATATGTGACAATGTAGGGATCCTAGTGATCCTCTTACATGTACAGATGTAATTTTGTTCTACTTTGAAATAAAATTATGAATTTTTTCCGAGGACAAAAAAAAGAAGCTCAAAAATCCATAAGAAGAGAACCAAACAGCATAGACAATACGCACATAAAGAGAACAAGTTGATAACGAAGTTCGTCCAGGATGGAATACGTCTCCGGGCCTACTTCTCAATAGGAGGGCTGATCTATAATCTCAGCATAAGGAAAAATACATGGCAATGATACAATGATACCTTGGTGACAATGGTCAGGAAGAGAACCGTTGCCCAAAACACAACAAGACTGCTTCCAGGAACTCCGAAGCCTGAAGACGATGGAAAACGAGTATAAACACTCGTACCTTCCTCCTGTAGAGCTACGCAATCTCCCTTCTCTCCTTTAGCTACAAAGTCTCCACTCCAAAGCATGAGTGGCAAATGGCAACTAAGGGGGCTTATATAGCCATTACTTGCCCCTCTTCACATTTTCCTCATGTTCTCTTTGGTTACAACAAATTTTCCAAGATTGGCATCTTGTTTCAACTTCTCAAGTTTTGGTTGGGTTCACTTAAAGCTCCTTTTATCATGTAGTTGACATAATTAACAACTATGCCAACCACATACCCAAGTATGGCATCAATAAAATCTGGTTGCAAAATTACCCAACCGAACTATGTATAAAACCCAAAAATTTGTTATAACAGAGAAACAATTCTCAACCCACTTTTAACCCAAACTCCATAGTTTATAATTCGACATGTGATAAATGTGTTGGGCTCCCGGTCACGCTGGAGGAAGAACCAAGGTCAGGGCTAAGCCCCGACTCCTTTGGGGCTCGAAATGCCACTGCATACTTTAAATAAATTTATTTCCATAAATTATACAAGGAACACCTTGTGGGCTAATGGTAAGGCAGAGCACTATGCAGGAGAGGTCACAGGGTCGAACCCCATGGAGGCCAGTCTTATTACTAAAATTTTAATGAGATTGGAGGACTTCAAAAATTTTTCCTTCTTGGATCCTCCTGGATCATTCCTCCCCACTGAGAAGCTTTTGGCCTCAAAAAGCCTTTACTAATCAACAGATAGGTGAGGGAATTGCTCCCTCACTTTCTCCTTCTCGATCCACTTGGCTTTGCTTGGATGAATGCCTCTGATGCCCACTCAAAGATAATCAACATCACTTCTGCGAGAAGTCCTTATCCTTCTGTCTAGGATGACATCTTCCTGTAGCTCATCCATGTACTCAGGAGAAAATTCATCAATTGATGGCAATGATACATTCTCCCTTTCATCCATGATCATGGGAGGCTCATAGAGTTTCAATTTCTCCACATTCACCACTTAGTAGATCTACATGTATGGCGGTAGCTCTAAGCAAAAGGAATTCGTCCCAATCTTCTCCAAGATGGTGAAGGGACCATATCTGATGGGCTTGAGCTTCTTGCCTTCTCCATTCATCCTCTCCTTGTTGATGTGAAGCCACACTTGATCTCCCACCTGAAACTGATGATCAACTCTATGCTTGTCATGGCGAGCCTTGTACTGGGCTTGACTCTTCTCCAACTGCTCTTTCACTGCTTGATGTACCTGTTGAACTCTCTGAATGAACCCGCGGGATTTTTCTTCATCCTTGGAAGCGCTTGAATCACCCTCTCTCCCATAATTCAAGTCCAATGGAGTCTTTGGCAAGTACCCAAAGCATGTCTCAAATGGCGAGCTCTGAGTGGAAGAATGCATAGCCCTGTTGTAGGCATGTTGCACATACTGGATCTGCTCATCCCATAACTTAGGATGTTTGTTGCAATAACCTCGAAGCAAATGAACAACTGTCATGTTGACTACCTCTGTTTGTCCATCGGTCTGTGGATGGAAAGTTGTGCTCCTCTTCAGCTTGGTGTCCATCATACACCATAATTTTGTCCAAAAATCTCCAAGGAATTGGGAGTCCCGATCCGAGATAATGGGCGTAGGGAGTCCAAAGTGAACCCATACATGCTGAAAGAAAAGAGAAGCAGCTTGCTCTGCAGTGACCTGCTTTTTACATGGCATAAGAATACACATCTTGCTAAACCTATCCATGACCACATACAAGTAGTCATGACCCCTCCTAGACATAGGAAAACCCCCCACAAAATCCATGGAAATGCTTTCCCAAGGATGGGAAGGAACAGGAAGTGGTGAGTACAACCTCAATTTTCTATTAGTGGGCTTACAAGTAGAGCACATCACACACCCCTTTACATATTTTGTTACAATGTCTTTCATGCGAGGCCAATACACGAGTCTTTGCAAATGAGCCAAAGTCTTACCTACCCCAAAATGCCCTGATACAAGAGAAGTATGAGCTTCTCGTATTACATGGACTCTTTCACTGATAGGAACACATAGCTTGCCCAAATGATAGAGCAACTTTCCCTGCAAATAGTAGTCTTCCACCCGTGTGCCATTGGTTAGCTTCTCATAAATCTCCTTGAAATCATCATCAGTAGCATACTGCTCGATATAACTTTCATGTGATAAAGAAGCATTTTTCAAAACAATAGATGCAACAATAGGAGGTCTAGAAAGCATATCTGCCACTTTGTTACTAGTACCCTTCTTATACTTGATCACTAGATGGAATTGTTGAAGAAATCCCATCCACCTGAAATGACGAGCTTGTTGGAGCTTAGTCTGGGACTGGAGATACTGCAAGGGCTGATGATTGGTATGGATGATCGTCTCCTTACCCATCAAGTAGTGCTTCCACTTTTTGACACTCTGAACCAAAGCATACAACTCTTTGTCATAGGTGGGGTAGTTGATCACTGCTTGAGTAAAAGTATCTGAATGGTAGCAAATAGGCTTGCGGTGCTACATCAATACTGCCCCCATGGCATATCCACTGGCATCTGTCTCTATCTCAAATGGTTGTTGCAAATCAGGCAAGGTTAGGACTGGGGCGGTGCTGATCTTTCCCTTCAATGTGTCGAAGGCTTTCTGCTGCTTACCTCCCCAGTGGAAGGCTTTCTTTACACCTGTTAAGGCATGCAAAGGAGATGCTATGTATGAGAAGTTCTGAATGAACCTTCTCCAATATTGAACAACTCCTAAAAAGCTTCTCACTTCAGTAGTGTTAGTAGGCTTAGGCCAATTGACAATTACATCAACTTTTGAAGTATCAATTTTCAAATTTCCACCTCCTACAATATGACCCAAGTAAACTAATGAAGTTTTGCCAAATTCACACTTTGACAATTTTACATAGAATTTCTCCTTTTTCAAAGTATCTAATACTTGCTTTACATGCCCCACATGTGCTTCCCAAGTTTTTCTAAAGACCAAGATATCATCTAAGTATACAATGACAAAATCATCTAAGAATGGCCGGAAAACATCATTCATTACCCGCATCAAGGTTGCAGGTGCATTGCAAAGCCCAAAGGGCATCACCAACCACTCAAATAGACCTTGCTTGGTCTTGAAGGCCGTCTTCCACACATCACTTTCTGCAATTCTGATTTGGTGGTAGCCACTGCGCAAATCCAACTTGGTAAAGAACACAACATCTTTCAACTGGTCGAGCAAGTCATCTATGGGAGGAAGCGGGTATTGATTCTTGATCGTGATCTTGTTGAGAGCCTGATAGTCAACGCACATCCTCCATGTGCCATCTTTCTTCATCACCAAAACAATCGGCGAACCACATGGAGAGGAGCTGGGTCTGATCACTCCTTGGTCCAACAAGTCTTAAACCTGCTTCCTAATCTCTGCCATTTCAACTGTGGACAACCTGTACATGCCCACATTAGGAAGATGGGCATCCTGCTGGAGATGAATCTCATGTTGAATCTCCCTTTTGGGAGGCAAACCTGTAGGTTCCTGAAATATTTCATCATAGTTAGCCACAATCATTCAATCGTAGCCTTTTTATGAGAAGGATCACAACCTTTGAAAGCATCGGATGCTTCAGCATCTTTTGCTCTCACAACCATGAGCATGCATCTCTTATTAGTGTTGATGAGTCTCTTCATCTGTCCTGCACTAACAAGAGTGGTGTTAGCCTTCATACTGTGAGCTCTCATGATGTACTCCACCCCATTTTTGGTGAGATGGTACTTGTTCTCGTGACAGAAGAATACTGCTTTTCGATCATACAAGTATGGGCTTCCCAATACGATACCGCAGATGTCAAGAGGAACAACATCTAAGTCACCCTCATCAATCAATTTTGAAGCAATAGCAAACCTTAACCTGCATTGCTTAGTCACCTGTAGCTTAGCATTATCACATACCCATCCAAGAGGATAAGGCTTAGGGTGAGGTTTAGTCTGTATGCCCAACTTCTTAACAACTGATTCTGAGATCAAATTTACTTGAGAACCCGGATCAAATAATGTTTCAATCTTTGTATGCTTAGACACAACTCTGATGTGAAACAACTCACTTCTTCTTTTATCATTTTCTTTAGAAACATGAATAGAACTTGAACTAGTATGAGGACTTTTGTTACCTTGCATTCCCATGGATGTAATCCTGGTTTCGTCACCTGAGTCGAAACCCAAATCTTGTTGCATTGTTGCAACGCTATTTTTCTTCTTTTTGCCTCCATAATGCTTTGGCCTCTGTTCAGGATGCAACTTCCAACAACTTTCTTCATCATGCCCATCAATGTTGCAATGTTTGCAATGGAGCTTTCCTCCTTCCTTCTTGGCAGTAGCTGTCTTCTTGCTCTTTTCTTTCTTTTTGGACTTTTGGTTGTTGTTGGGCTTGAAAGGCTTCTTCAAATGGTCTTCTTGCAAATGCTTCCCCTTGCTCTCAAGATGAGTAGCCTGAACACTTGCTTCATCCACACTAGTAGGATTCAACAACAACAAAGTATGGTGTAGATAATGATGAAGAGCACCAATGTACTTCAAAAGAGTGTCAGGAGAATCTAAAGAAATATTCAACTCTAGAGCTTTCTTTTTAAATTCTTCAGTAAAATTATGAACACTCTGACCCTTGCCTTGTCTAAAACTTTGCCAATCCATCATAGCCTTTTGAACATAACCCAATGGATAAAATTGCTTACGTAAAGCAGAAATGAAAGAAGACCACGATGAGAGAAGATTACCCATTTGTTTGCTACCTTGCTGAAGCTTGCTTTCCCACCATACAAGTGTGGTGCCTATCAGCCAAAGTGAAGCCAACTGAATCTTCACATCTTCTTCTTTGATCTGCTGGACTCGGCAATAGACCTCAATTTGCCTTATCCAATTGTTCAGCTTCTCTGCATTCGCTTCCCCATTGAACATGGGAAAATCAAACTTCACATCGAGCTTCACTAAGGGCTTCTTTTGAGGCTCTGTGTGAGGAGCCTTGGAATGCTGAGAATGAGACGAGGAAGAAGCACTTGAACTTGTGCTTGAAGCTGAAGGTGAAGAGGGAGGCTCAGGAGGCTCTTCGCCACCTCCTCCTTGGTTTACTGAAGCGTTGCCTTCGTCCTTCACTTCTTTGTCTTCCTTCTTTACTTCACTTCCTTTTCTTTCTCTTGCCATGCGTTCTTCATAGTCTGCAAACAACTTGTCTACCTTGTTGGCCATCATGTAGAAGACCTTGTGAAAGTTTGCCTCCATCTCGATGCGGGCATCATTAGCATCCATCTTCCTCCTTTGGTGTGCACGTCCAATCTTGGAATTGTAAGGCTCTAATGTACCCTCACCAGCTTGCAGTTTAGCCCTGATGAGCATCCACACTCACAATCCAATGTCAAATAAACCTGCTCTGATACCACATGATCTGAAAACAAGATCTTTGCTACTCTATGACGTTAACATGAATTGCATAAAGAGCATGAATGAAGCTCACAAATCCATAAGAAGAGAACCAAACAGCATAGACAATACACACATAAAGACAACAAGTTGATAATAGAGTTCGTCCAGGATGGACTACGTCTCCGGGCCTACTTCTCAATAGGAGGGCTGATCTATAATCTCAGCATAAGGCAAAATACATGGCAATGATACAATGATACATTGGTAACAATGGTCAGGAAGAGAACCGTTGCCCAAAACACAACAAGACTGCTTCCAGCAACTTCGAAGCCTGAATACGGTGGAAAACGAGTATAAACACTCGTACCTTCCTCATGCAGAGCTACACAATATCCCTTCTCTCCTTTAGCTACAAAGTCTCCACTCCAAAGCATGAGTGACAAATGGCAACTAAGGGGGCTTATATAGCCATGACTTTCCCCTCTTCACATTTTCCTCATGTTCTTTTTGGTTACAACAAATTTTCTCTGGATCACATAGGAATTTGGGATTCTCTTGTTTTATTAGTTATTCCTGTCGGCTCGATCTTCTTGGCAGACTCCACATTCGAAGAGTAGCCGAGTCCTTTTTCATAAAACTTTATGAGGGCCACGACCAAACCAGTCATTTGCTGGATTTAAAAGCTTTTGAATACTTGCACTTCACTAGTTATCGTTTTACTGGCCGGAGGATTGCTTGGAGAAATAATAGCCATGGATAAGCATCTGAAAACCCTTTTACAAAAGCTACTGATCGCAGTTATGGTTTTTGCAGCTTGCCAGGCGGCTGAGGTTCCCGGGAATACTATAACCTTGGGCGCCTCTCTCACTGCAAATCAAACTAGAATGTCACGAAATGGGACCTTCGAAATCGGATTCTTTCAACCCAAAGGGACGAAGAAATGGTATGTTGGGATCTGGTATGCCCAGATTGCAGAGCAAACCGTCGTATGGGTGGCTAACAGAGAGCAGCCATTGGAAAGACAGGGCGGTGCAGCCTTAAAGTTGGCAGAAGATGGGAGTCAGCTGGTTCTATACGATGGGAATAGAAAAGGAAACCCTGTTTGGTCCAGCAATGGGAGCCGGAAAGCAACTAAGGTAGTCATATTGGACTCTGGCAATTTGGTTATGATTGATGAAAATCAGACTACTGTTTGGGAGAGCTTCAACTATCCCGGTGATACATTGTTGCCCGGGATGAAGATTGGGATGGGGCAGAAGCTCAGTTCCTGGAAAAGTTCTGTTGATCCGGCCCCTGGTTCTTTCACTCTCGAGCTGGATCCATCTGGGGCCAGCCAGTTTGTTCTCCTGTGGAACAGAGCAGTTGTCTATTGGAAAAGTGGGCTCTGGAACGGTGAGATTTTCAGCGGGCTTCCAGAAATGGCAACGAAATATATCTATGTTTTCAGCGTTGTTAAAAACCATACAGGCGCAATTGTCTATTTCACGTACTCTCTCAAAGCTCAGGTCCGTATCGATACCCGCTTCGTGCTGGATAAAGATGGAGAATCTCGGCTCTACCTCTGGAGCGACGTTAGCAGCATGTGGAGCATGATTTGGTCGCAGCCCACAGATCAATGCCAGATTTATGATTTCTGCGGGCCTTATGGAGTTTGCAGCCAGAATAATGTCCAGTTCTGCAACTGCATACAAGGTTTCGAGCCCAGAGACTGG
>LPNX011194265.1:66829-78043 GCA_001517045.1 Pseudotsuga menziesii | reverse complement strand
TAGACCCCCTGAACGATTCTCTCCTTCACTGTATTATTTATTGATGACTGATTCTGGTGAGCCAGAATGTTTTGAAGAAGCAATGTAGGTAGAAACTAAAAAGAAGTGGAAGCAAGGCATGGATGAGGAGATGGAATCATTGGTAAGAAACCAGACTTGGGATCTGATTAAGTTTCCTGCAGAAAAAAGGGTATTGCAAAATAAATGGGTTTACAGGTTGAAGGAAGAAGATGGAGGAAAGAAGCGGTACAAGGCTAGACTTGTTGTAAAGGGGTTTGCACAAAAGAAAGGTATAGACTTTGATGAAATATTTTCTCCTGTTGTTAAAATTACTTCAATTAGAACTATTTTAAGTCTAGTGGCGGTAGAAGATTTTCATCTTGAACAATTAGATGTAAAAACAGCCTTTCTCCATGGGGATTTGGAGGAAGAGATATATATGCAGCAGCCACAAGGGTATGAGGTCAAAGGGAAGGAGAATTTGGTTTGCAGGTTGAAGAAGAGCTTGTATGGCCTGAAGCAAGCTCCAAGGTAGTGGTATTTAAAATTTGATAAGTTTATGACAGAACAAGGATATGATAGATGTCATTCTGACCACTATGTTTATTTCAAGAGGCTAGATAATGGAAGATATATTATCTTGTTATTATATGTGGATGACATGCTTGTTGCAGGGTCTAACATGCAGGATATAAATGTGCTCAAAATAAAACTAGCTAAATCATTTGCGATGAAGGATTCGGGTGCTGCAAAGTAAATCCTTGGTATGAGAATAACAAGAGACAGGAAAAATTGCAAATTGACATTGTCTCAAGGTGAGTACATAGAAAAGGTGTTGCAGAGGTTTAGAATGCAGAATGCAAAACCAGTCAGCACACCTTTGGTAAGCCATTTCAAACTAAGCAAGCATATGTGTCCAGAGACACAGGAAGAGATAGATTACATGTCCAAGATTCCCTATTCATCAGCAGTTGGGAGCTTGATGTATGCCATGGTGTGCACAAGACCAGATATTGCACATGTAGTGGGAGTTGTGAGCAGGTATTTGAATAATCTAGGTAAAGAGCATTGGAAAGCAGTACAGTGGATTCTCAGGTATTTGAGAGGTACCACTTCTCATGCATTATGTTTTGGAGGTTCAGACACTGTTCTACAGGGATATGTTGATGCAAATATGGCTGGTGATAAAGACAGCAGGAGGAGCACCATAGGGTATGTGTTCACTGTAAGTGGAACAACAGTAAGTTGGATTTCAAAACTGCAACAGGTTGTTTCACTTTCAACAACGGAAGCAAAGTATGTTGCTGCTACAGAGGCTAGTAAGGAGATGATTTGGTTGCAGAGGTTCATGGAAGAATTGGGTAAGAAACAGGAGAATAGTAGGCTGTACAGTGACAACCAGAGTGCCATTCATCTTGCAAAGAACTCAGTCTTTCATTCAAGGACTAAACATATAAAACTCAAGTACCACTTCATAAGATCTATTCTAGATGAAGAACTGTTAAAACTGGAAAAGATTCACACTAGCCAGAATCCTGCAGACATGTTAACAAAGGGAGTAACCAGAGAGAAACTGAGTTCCTACTCGGTTTCTGTTGGTCTTAAAGCATGAAGGTGAAAAGAAGAAATTTTCCAAATCCAAGGTCCAACAAGTGCAGCAGCGGTAGAGTTGCTGTGATTAGTCACCATGAAGGCACATGAAAAAAAATGTAATGGAGCGATTTGCATGTAAATGGGCATATGGTTGTAAGACCTGGTAAGGCATGCATACCCCTGGTAACTCACCAGTAAAGTCGGGAGATAGACCTAGGTGATTGGGGGGTGTATGTAAGATTCCTCGGTAAATACTTGAGGGGATTTGGTGATTACTCCAAGTCAAGTTTAAAAGGGGGATTGTTAGGGTTAACCTTGACTTGAGATCGAGTCAAAGGTGGTTAGATCTAGCACATGGTTTGGGCACATGGTTTGTTGTAGCCCATGGTATTGTCCCATGGTATTGCATGTGAGTAAGCCTTTATAAGGCTTGAGGAGGCTCCATTGTAATTGTACTGGATGTGGGCATTGTATTGTACTGGAAGAGAGACTATGAGAGCGTGAAGAGGAAGTGCAGCGGTTTTGCTGCAGGGTGTATCCCTTCATCTTTCTGGATTGTAATAAAAGGAGTGGAAAATTTCTTTGTGGACGTAGCCCATCGTTTGGGTGAACCACGTTATATCTATGTCTCTCTGTACTGTTTCAATGTGTTTTGCATCTTGTTTATTGATTTAACTGTATATCTGTTATTGCTCTGCGGTCCTGTTTTTCTAATAGTTTGGCCATCAAAAAGTGTTTCTGAGCATTTGAAACAGTCATTAAGAAGTATCTTGGGTAGTATCTCTTTGAAGCAACAACACTAAGCACTAATTCCTAGCAAGGAACATCCACATAGCAAGAATTGACAACAACATTAAAATCCAATCCGAGCACATACAATTGGCCTAGGTTGTTTAGGGCACTTTTTCAGATCATTGTAGCTATAAGCATGCCTTTGAGAATCATAAGCAAGCCAAAGAAAATTATGATATCATCATCTACAGGTATAATAAAGGTTGTTGGAGGGGTGAAGAAACCCTATTCTAGGGCATCCTTTTGCAACAAACAACAATACACATGTGTGTTGAATGTGTCAAATATCTTGGATGAGAGATTTTATAGTGCTTTCTTGGAGTATCTCAAAGCACAGTGGATGCCTAAAAATAGAAATTTGGGGCAATTTGAACAACAATAAAAGTATTTTTGGGTGTATTCTAAACAATTTTATCATCAAAACAATACTTCAGACCTATGAATAATGGATCTTAAGGGAATTTGATAAAAATTATGTTCATATTGTCAACAACCATTTATACATTTGTATCAACTGGCTTTCCTTTCAGCAGATTTCATATCAAATTACTATGTACATGGAATTAACAAATGGAATGGAGAGTTTAAAACCTGTAGCAGACCTTCTTGGGGGTCCTCGCTTTAGGAACAGGTTTCTTCATCAAGCAGCAAGTTGGTCTCTTTGTAGAAGTAGGTCTAGGCACTAGAAGACCCTAAAGAATAAATTATGGATTAATTACAATAAGAGTTGACCATTTATGAATAACTAAGAGTTGACCATTTATTAATTACAATCATCCAAAAAACAAAAAAAAATAAAAGCTAGCATAGATCCACCTTAAACTGGGATCTTTTAAGCAACAAGAGTTTTATAGCTGTCAAGCCCTATCTAGGGACTTCTCAAACAAGTCTAGCTCTATTTATGGCATGTCCCATCCAGCTGCAACCTTGTAGGGGCTAATACTCAACCACATAATCTATTGGGAAGTGAAGCAGTCAAACAACACAGTCATGTAAGCTTCAAACAGTCAACAACACACTCAATCTGGTCAACAACAGGCTTCTCCTTGGTCAATGGCAGCCTCATTTTTGGGTTTGGAACAGTGGCAGTAGCTCAGTTGTTTAGGACATTCATCTTCTATGGGTTGTTTTTCTCTTCGTATGTGTTCCCTAGAGGCAACTTGATTGTCATGTAAATTTCTACTTATTATCTGCTCATGTACAAACTCAATCAACTCATTTAGAAGAAGAATTATTCATTATTTAGGTTTTTATTCCTTGAAATGTTTCCCTGTAAAAATATTTGTGTTCTTGCTTCTACTATTGATTAGCTACTATCTACTTTACTACTGCTACAATCTGAGATTTACATTTCTTGAAGTCTGCTAAAGTTAAAAAGGATTGTTACTACTATTAAATTGAATCCATGTTAAAAAGTTAACAACAAGCAACCATACCTCTACATCGTATGCAAAAGGTATGGGCATTGTTACAAGAGCAGAGATAGAAAATGTCAAAGGGTAAGGAGATCTTTATTTTATACATGTGATTGTTACTGACCTTGTTGCAAGGTCTGGAACATGGCCATATTGTCTTATCATTTTGGCCTAAAAATACTATTTTTATTACGCAAATTCATTGTTGAACAAGGATTTCCATGAAGTTGGTGTAAAGTGAGGCATGTAATTTTTAAACTTGTGCAAAGAAGCAAAGCATACAGATTCTTTTAAGCAAAATAGAGATCAAAACACATCATTTACACATAAACATAGAGATTTACCCTGGAAACCCTTAACCAGGAAAACCAAAAAACCTTGGAGCCACACCTCCTATTTTCTCTTCATTACATTATGAAATCCTCACAATACAAAATATAGGTATTCCGCAACATCCAAATACCCTAATCCGTTAACCTGGATTAGAAAAAGATTCCAATCCCTTAACCGGGATTAAGTTACATATTTTTAGACAAATTCTAAAAATAGCCACAAACAACTATAAATAGCCATAAAATCTATAAATAGCTATAAATACTTCAAATAATCTCTCCTTCCCAACTTGAGATGAAATGGACATGTAGATTATATCCACCATTGATATAGATATAATTATTGCAAGGACATTAGTAGTTTTGTAGCAATTCGACCCTTCAGCTTTTGCATTTGATGTAGTACAATTCAAAGATGAAATCTCAAAGTATTATCTCTCCAATGTATAGTTTGGATGATAGTCTTCAAAGTGCTCTTCTTATACTTCTCTAGCATAGGTCTTCAACAATCTCATGAACTCTTCATATGCACTTCACGATCATATGCAGGTCGTGGGAAGGACACTGCAATCTGTCAAGAGAAGGCATGATCTCGATCACATCAATTGTGATGATGGAAACACTGGTAGGCTCATGCAAAAATAACTCACTCACAACAATTTCATGCTTCAAGGCATTCACACAGAAATAATGGGTCACAACTTTCCAACATTATAAAGAATTAGAAATGGGGTATTTAGAGTAGCATGAAGGTCAGACACAACACCATAAACTCAATTCTCCACTTGCAATAGACTATGCACCAGTCACAACTTTACGTTCTCATCGAGATAGGGTTATGTTGGCCTATGAAATGTGGATGCTAAGTGTAGTTAGGGTGCATCTAATTTCTTCTACAATGATGTTGAGTCACAAACTCTATGCTTGATCTTGAAATTCATTGGTATTGTTAAATAGTTGCATTCGTGCTTATTCGCGGTGGAAAAATCGAGTGGCTGTAGACAGAGATAGAAGGGGGATCTATATGGAGGGAATAAGATCATGGGGTCGATGCTAGAGAAGAGGAGGCCCAAGATTGAGAGGAGTATCTAAGAGATTTATACACATGCTAGAATACTATGGAATATGGAGCAAAATCTGGCAATAATCTCATAAAAATTCCCAACAGAAAGATATGTAGGTGCAGAAATACCAAGAATACGAAGTTGGTACATAAATAATAAGATAAACATAGAAAAAGGTAATACCTCAGCTTCTCAAGTATATTTGGATCTAGCAAAGAAGGCAAAGCAAAAAATGACGGATTGGGGCAGGTTGTGAATGATAGGCCAAAATATTTCCAACCTTTCTTTGATACCATTTTTAGGTTTCCCAATGGGGAAATAGACGTATTGGCTGAAACAAGGCCAAATACAAGAAGATGCACAAACACAAAGGCAATCATAATAGGCATGATCCCTCAATAATTTCTCATTAGCTAATGTCCATATAAATATAAGAGAAATGTGATCCTTGGTTTCAACTTCCAAGTGGTCTCTTCAATTCCTTCCCAACCCTTCCTATTCACCTATTGACTCTTCACTTTATTTTCTCAATAATAGTGTGAATAGTGAAAAATAATACATTAATATTCCTATCCCTAAGGATTATGTTCCCAATATAATTAAAACTCAATTTGGAGAGGCATATCACCTCATCTTTTGGTGTTGTAAAAAGGCCTTCCTCTACTAAGTGGTGGACCATGGATGTGCATATGTCCTCGTAGTCTATATGTTGCAAATCTTTTGGGGCCTCTTTCATCCTCTCAATTTATGTGAATATGTCCTAGTAGGACATGTGTTGTCAAGCTTCTAGGGCTTCCTTCAACAAAACTAGTTCAAGCATACCAACTATGTAGAAACTAAGCTAGGGAGATAGGGGATCGATGGTTGCAAATTAGATCTCTTTGATGGATGAAAAAGCCACATGTACATGCAGCATGCTCCACTGTAGGCCACATACATCAGGAAATGTGCATAAAAAATAAAATATTTGGAGTTTTCCTCAATGAATCCCAACTAACTTGACTCTTGGCCTTCCATATGCCTGGAAATGCTTCGACTTGACCCTTCATTTCCTATTGAAGGGATATATATTGAGCCTCTTGGATGCATTAGAGGAGGAGATCCTATGAGAGCAAGGAAACTAAAGTGTATTCTTGCCCCATTTATATATGCTTGACATTGCATCCCTTTGTCCTTTTGAGCACACATTGCTGCTCTTCCCAAGCTTGTCATTGTTTTGTAAGCTTGCCATTGAGACACATGATTCCAATGGTGGAGGCCCAGGTGGAGGACTCGGTTTCTCCATTTCGACGAGGTGCCAATAGAGTTTGTCATTGTTATCTTTGTTCATCAATTATATGAAAAACCCATTGTTTTATCATGGAATCAAATGCAAATAAGAAATTCCTCCTAAGTCAATATCAAAGTAGCTTTTATAGACATAAATAATACTTAAAGAAAATTCATTTTTCTACAATTGACATCCAAATTCTTGTAATTTCCTTTAATTCCTGCAATTTTCATATAATATAATCAATTTTTTTTTTTTGTGTGTATATATATATATATATGAAAGATTCTTGAGAATATTTTCAACCTCTCTTAGAGTCCTAAAAAGTAAATGTTGATCATGTAGTAGGAAATATGCACTATCCTTAAGACATCATACAATTAATTAAGTTGTAGTGTTTTATATACCAAATTATTTAAGTGATTTTTATCATAATATAATTTTCTCAACTCTCATATATCATACAATCAACTCCATTGTAATGCTTTATAAACTAAATAATTTAAATTATATTACTCTCATAACAAAGATATCATACAATTAACTAAGTCGTAATATTATGTAAATCAAATTGTTTGAAAATTTACCAAAATGAATAGCAACACACACAAAAGTTAGAATCAATTATAATTAAACATTAAAAAAATCATACCAAAATTAAAATTTAGACAATCAATGAAAAACATATATAAAAAAAATTACAAACCATATCCATCGTTAACATACATTTTTGAAAAATTAACATGAACTTACGAACTCTAAGTATTATTCATTCATTATATTTTCTTTGTTTGAAAAATTAATATGGCTTACAAACTCTAATATTTATTTCTTTATATTTATTTCTTCAAACTTAAACTTTGGAAAGAAGCCAAAGAGTATACAAGGGTTTTCATGATTTATGGGTTTAAAATGGGACAACCAATGAGACACAATTTAACAATTAAAATAGTTATTTTATTGGTTAAATTTCATTTTTATAAATAATTTAGAAATCATTAAAAAAATAACAACTAAATAACAATTTATGTTAAATACACTATAATATAAATAATAATTATTAATATTTTTTATATTAAAATTCATGTTATTTGAAAATAAACAAAAATGTCAAAAATTATTTTTATCTTTTATTATTTTAATGATATTAATCATCATTTTGTAAAGTAAATGTGATTTGGCCGTTCTTCTTATTTTGCAGAGATTTCTTCATATGTAATGGTAATGCAATGTGTTGATTGTACACTATTTTGCATAATACCTGGTCATCATTTCGAATGATTACAGATATTAGAAAGAAATTATAAATTATTTATCTCAAACTCTTTAATTTAAAGAGGGTTGTAGTTAAATGCTGTTATTATTATTTTGTTAGTTGAAACTTGGGAGCACGCAGAATCTAGGGTCCTTAACATAGATGGATTTGTGATTTGGTCAATCTGGAACAAGCGATCCTCTCGCAGAGGCATTGGGGGTATAGCGTGTTACATTAAGAAGAACATCTTCCCCCATGCTAGGCTTTATAAAAAAAACTCTCACAACCAGTATATGTGGATAGAAATCACTGACATCAACAATAGAAAAAACTACATAGCTATATGCTATTTTGCCCCTATTAACTCTAACTTCTATAAGAAGAACAATTTGGATAAAAATTGTCCTTACAATCGACTAGAGAATGATATTTCTAGACTTAGGAATGAAGGTAATATTCTTTTAATGGGCGATTTTAATGCTAGAACTTCTAACAACCAAGCTATTCTCCTAAGCAATTATTCCAACCCTAATCCTCTCTGGTTAGATGAAGACCTTACTTTAGCTAGCAGGTACAAGAGAAGCTCTGTAGATTTAGGGGAAAATTTGTTTGGGTCTGAGTTAATCAAGCTCTGTAGTTCTCAAGATCTCATAATTTGCAATGGTATAACGAAGTGGCCTAGCTCTAGCCAGATGACCTGTATCCATGGGCTTGGTAGTAGCGTAGTAGATTATGTTATTTCTTATATTTCTTTATACAACGATATAATAAATTTGGACGTTCTAAACGACCATGAGCCTGATTTGGATCATAACCTTTAATGGTAACTCTCAACTATGCCATCCATAGAGATCCCATAGAGGATAATCGTCATAACCAAAAGAACTTGATCTTTGATAGGAATAAAAAAGATCTTTTTATAAATGAGTTAAAAATTAATTTGCTTCCTTTATCAAGTACAGACAACATTGAAGACCTATATTATAATTTTACCACAACCCTCTCTTATTCCATTAACAAGTTCTCAATTGAAGTTTCGAGTAATAAAAGGAATAGAAAAGCCAACCCTTGGTATGATACTGATTGTAAAAATGCGAGGAGAGAGATTAAGGAAGCTCTTGATGAATCTCTTAAAATTAACAAGATAAAAAATTACAAAGCCCTTACTAAAAAGAAAAAAAGGCAGTATATTGACAAAATGCAAGACAATCTCTTACACCTCTCTAAGACAGCCCCTAAGAAATTCTGGAGGCAAATTCTAACTAGAAAAACTAAAGATAATAATAAAATTTCTTTGCACGACTGGAATTCCTATCTTAAAAAGCTTTATGACTCCCCGAATGTCATAGACCACTTTGAAACCCTCCTCACAACGAAAGAAGTTTTCTCTTTAAAAGACATAGATTTTGGGGTTAAGCGTCTGGCTAATGGAAAAGCTAAGGACATTGAAGGTTACCAGGCAGAACTCTTAAAAATTGGAGGTCCTGTCCTCATCCCTCACATCCACAAGCTTTTTAATCAAGCAGTCAAGCAAGGGTTCCCTAAACCTTGGACTCAGAGCCTCATTATCCCTATTTTTAAAAGTGGGGATACAACTAACCCCTCAAATTATCAAACTATTATGATAAGCCCCCTCTTAGCCAAGTTATATGGTATTATTTTGGAAAAGAAAATTAGCATTTGGCTTGAAAGGGAAGGTAAGCGGGCTAAAGGCCAAGCGGGTTTTAGAAGGCATCACTCAACAACGGACCACCTTATTACACTTAGGATCATTATGGAGGAGTGCCGCAATGATAAATCCAATCTCTTTTGCTGCTTTGTGGACTTTAGAAAGGCTTTCGATACAGTACCTAGAAATAACCTTTGGAATAGGTTAGAAGAGCTTAAGGTTCCTTTCGAGCTGAGAGCTGCCGCGATAAGGCTCTACGAGAATGTAATTGCCAAGTTTAAAAGCAATGAGAGGGTGGTTGAAAGATATTAAGTGTAATATCGGAGTTAAGCAAGGTTGCCCCCTCTCCCCTACCCTTTTTGGCATTTACATTGATAAGTTAGAGGGTTGTTTAGAAGAAGCAGGTTGTGCTGGTATGATCTTAGCTGGAATAGTCATCATCCTTCTTCTTTATGCTGACGATATTGTCCTTATGGCAAGGTGTTATTCTGATCTTGATAAGCAGCTTCGACTCCTCAAAGATTTCTGCTCTAACATGGGTATGACTGTTAACACTGACAAAACAAAAGTTATGATTATCAAATCCAAGAATGATACATACGCTAATTTTATGTATGACAATAGAAAATTGGAGGAAGTGTCTTCTTACAAGTACCTAGGAATTGATATTCATCACAAGCTCAACTGGAACTATAGCATTAAGAAAAGGATTAACGGAGGGTGGAAAGCTTACTTTGGTCTTGAAAATAACTGTAAAGCTGCAAACCTCATGATGTGGGATAAAAAGAAGCTCCTTTTTGAAACTCTAGTCACTCTTGTCATCTTGTATGGATGTGAGGTTTGGGGTTGCAGCATCTCTAGAGAATCCTGGAGAAATATTGAGCAAACCCAGAAGCGTTTTATAACTTATAACCTCAAAATAAAAAACAATACACCCTATCCTATTCTCCTTATAGA
Source organism: Pseudotsuga menziesii (assembly GCA_001517045.1). Lineage (NCBI taxonomy): Eukaryota > Viridiplantae > Streptophyta > Pinopsida > Pinales > Pinaceae > Pseudotsuga > Pseudotsuga menziesii. The sequence goes on along the minus strand of LPNX011194265.1, from coordinate 67,696 downwards.
AGTGGGTCTTTCCCCCATCGAGAGCCTAGCTATGACTAGATTCCTGTTATACAAGAAAAAAATCAATAACATGGGAGACCATAGACTCCCTAAGATAGCTTTAAACTCCAGCCAAAACCACTTAAGGCTCAAGCATGGGTGGTATAAAGATACCATGTCTTGGTTAAATCACTGGGAGATCGATGAAAATGTTGCTTTGCAGAATATTAATAACATTAAGAATATTATTTCTTCTAAGTGAAAAAGACCAACCAACTACTTGCGGGGTTGGAAAGCATTTCACCACCCTCGTCATTTAATTCAACCACATCATCATTCGCCTTGTTTCCCACGTCGTCGCCATGTGGTCTGGGTGCTAGATATCCCACGTGGATGGTTTGTGTGTCACCCACATCCGGGGAATAATATAATATTATTAAGTTACTACTATTCTACTCATTATATTATAACGTTACTTGTCTATTAAGAATCCTTTAACATGAATAGTACAATGTTACTTTAATATATTGTGAATAATACTAGCATAGATCCACTTTAAGCCTAGATCTATCAAGCACTGAGAGGGTTCCAATTTCTTGAGTTGTACATTTTTTTACCATTTGGATCCCTCTCGGTACTTGATAGATCTACGTTTAAAATGGATTTAGGGCGATGCTAAATATGACATGGATATAAAAGGTAGTGACAAGTGTAGAGACAGTGACATTATCAAACAGATGGAGGATTTACAAGCATAGGTAGGACCCATTTCAAATCAATGTGATAAAACGGTTCATCCAAATAATTAATAGGATCCCATTGCTTTAGCGCAATGAGACTTCCTGGCTACACCGGATGTGGATCAGTTGCCTGCTTTAGCACTGTAAA
>LPNX011194265.1:22773-65366 GCA_001517045.1 Pseudotsuga menziesii | reverse complement strand
GAATAAATTGAATTTTGAATTTTAAGTTGAACCATTTAAAATGAATTAGGTGCTCACATGTATAATCTAAAAGAAGTGATAGCTATGGTGGGCCTTTATGTTTAGATGTTGAAGATTGAAAGTTGACTAGCAATTGAACCTAGGGGTGCAATAACAACGTCGTGTTGCAAGCTAAGCTAAGCTAGGTTTACCATCTAGTTTTAATGCCGAAAATGTATGATTAAGGTTTTAGTATACCATTATCATAAAAATAAAATTAGAAACAATAATAATAATTTTATTACCACAGCGATGTAAAATATTTGACACTTGTGACAAGAACAGTGACCAAAAGTGTGGTATGGCAAACCAACAACCCAATAACTTTTCTACTTTGCAAGTTTTGGTCCCGAAATTGTCCATTTCCAAAAATATTTATCGGATCGAGGAACAATGTAGTAGAAAGACTCAATCTCAGTTATCATATGTAGTTTATATCTCATGCAATCTTAGTCTTGATTTGTTCAGAACCGATCATCTTCCATCCTGCACTTAGAATTCTCATTTCTGTGACGTATAAGCTTTCCACATTCTTAAAAAAAAGTCTACTCCACATCCTAAAAAAAGTATAAGAGGATTTGAAATCCAATAGGAAAAAATGGTGTGACAGCGAGTCCTGAATGCGTTCTTTCCACTCAGAATCATATATATGGTCTGGCGAAGTATTTAATTTGACAAAAGCAATTATATGACTACCGTGAAAACTTTATTAGAGTAACTCTTTTTTATCTTTCTCGTACTCAACAACCATATATATATATTTTGGATAGTAGTTTCATTGTATAACTCAAATGAGCTTATATGAGCTTATATATATATTATATGCCCCGTACTTTGGATGTATGAAGCTTCTGAACACTCTAACTTTGTTACGAACTACTGTATCATGAAACTAAATACTGAAGCTATTTAAAACCTTTCAGTCCAAAAACTGATATAATATACTTACAAGGGATCAAAAACTACCTTTACATTCAGGAGAAGCCACACCTGCACAGAGAAAGGGTGTTTGGAATGCAGAAGTGGATCATATAAGGGCCAAAAGATATACAAGAATGGCTTCAAGAACTTGAAATAAAGACAAGAATGCAAGATTGTACAGTGGGCGATGCAAGTTCAGATTAGAAATACACACATACTTGCAAATATTTCCTCACACGGTACTTACTATCTGCTTCAAAAATATAAATTATGTGTAGTTCAGAGCTGAGAAATGGTATTACCTTAATGGATAAAACTGAAGACCCATTACTTACAAGCTCAGCAATTACGCACCCACATGTTCAATCCAGTCTAAACACAACTCTAAAAATTAAACACAAACGAGATTCAATGATAAATATGGGACGTCTTACTTGATATTAACCCCGCCAGGAAAAGTATATCTGGTCACATTTCTGGAAACCCAGTTGTCAGCAGCTTGAGAATCCAGGGTCAACACCTGGAGCATCTCATTGGCAATGGCCACCATGACTTCGAGGTTTCTGAGTGCCAGAGCCCTCATGGTGTCAATATTTGCATAAATAGCTTCACTCGCAGTCCTTGCACAAGATCACAAAATGCTGCTGCAATCATCAAAAGGATTCCAAACGCCATCCTCACACTTGCCATTGAAATATGTGAACACCTCAAATCAATGTATAAAGCCTTCTATATATCTGTATAAATCAGTATATGTGTTCTTATATCTCTGAATTCTTGATAGAAATTTACATGGGATAGGATGGAAATTGTTTTGAAAGAACAATGCAGTGGACGATGCAGGCATAGGTACAGCATGCAGGATTTTCAACCCCATATAAATTAAAAATTAAAGTATTGAGATCAGCAAAAGATCATTTTCAAATTCAAAGTATTGACAGCAAAAGATCAATTTTAGAATCACCTCTGCTTCCTTGCCAAAGCCTTTAATTCAACTAATAGAAAAGTAGTGCAAACATAAAAGATTGGCACCCATCCACAATCTGTTTAATAAATTGCATAACACTGCCATAAAATGCTCCCTTGGAATTTGTTACTGAGAGGAAGAGTGAACAGAGAGTGGGCTCTGCAAAAATCCCAGTGAGTGCTCCACCCAACAATCCTGCAACCGCATGTGTGTGAAATACAGCCAGTGTATCATCAACTTTCTGTAACAGGGTTGACCTTTTGTGAAGTACCATCATTGTATACCATGGAATACTACCAGATAGCACTCCCATCGCAATTGCAGCCCATCCTTGGACAACACCTATACAAGGGAAAAAAATTACTATTATTGATTTTTTGTTTGCGAGTTTTGCATTCTATACTCTGCCCTGCCCTTATGTTCAGACAATATACAAACATGGCTAGCTTTTTCTCCATGTTTTCTACTTATTCAGGAAGATGGGGACTTGTCATTCAATGGAAGTATGGTATCTAAAGCCCTGGCTATACAGTATCCTCTTAGGTTACTACGCTGAACCCTAATGCAATTGGGGTATTTGAACTCTATTGTAGTTAACAACTGTGAAAACTTCATTTCGTGTTTGTGAAAAGGAAGAGAAGATAACAACAATTTTTTTCGTGTAAATTCTCTACCCGTCAGAAAAGCAATGGATAGCCTTGATTGCCATGAACAAGGAGGAAATTTAAAAATAGAAATAGCAAAGATAGGGCATGCGTGATCTAAGGTAAGTATATGCTCATTGGCTACAATCTCAGAAATTAGTTCATCCTAAAGAGGTGTGACAGGACAGGACCCAAATCCATAGTAGAATGTACAGAACCAGTTCCTGAAATCTACCGTTCTATTAGTGAAACTGTATAGAAAAGAAAAAATGAGAATGGAATCGCCCTTACCAGCACCTGGGTTGACGCAGACAAGTCCAGTTATCATGCCCTGAATAGCTCCAATGACTGATGGTTTCTTGAAAAATATAACATCCAAACAAGTCCATACAAGAAGGCTGGTAGCTGCACATATGTTAGTATTCAAGACTGCCATGGAAGAAACAACATTGGTAGCATAAGGGCCACCTCCATTAATCCATGACCAACCCATCCACAAAAGTCCTGCTCCAGCCAACATAAGCAACACATTGTTTGGAGGAAATCTTTCCCGATCTTTAGCCGATCTAGGTCCGACCTGTACTCCCCATCCACAAATAAAACCAAGCAGCATAAGCAATCTATGGCATATACTAAAAAGAATTGATAAGCTGCAAGGAATTTTAAAGAATTGTTACATACCTAATAAGCTGCAGTGAAACCCGTAATTCCAGAAGAGAGATGGATTACATTATGTCTCTATCTTACATTACACTCGCCTACAACACCCATACAAATATCGGCCCAAAATTACATAACAGATTTCAAATAGGTGGGGAAGCAAGAGAAATAAAAGGTCCCCATACCTTCTTGGGGCTGCTGACCGAAGCTTGAGGATGAGAGCCTCATTTGGCCTTAAGCTTGGGTGCAAAAGCGTAAAAGTAGCAAAAGGAAGAATAGCTGAACTCAGATTTCCCAATATTTCACTAAATGTCCCTTGACTTCAGCTTTTCCACCACAAGATACCTTCCATGGCACAGATTCGTCAAATATTTATGTCAACTAACCCGATTATACCAGAATCCCTGATGCCTAATATCGAACCCCCTATTCGTTTCCCTGAACCACCTTATTTCTGCTTGCAAAACCTTCCTGATGGTCTGGTCCATCGGTCCCAACAACAAAAACAGCGAAAGTCTCTACTATTCCACAGAAACAGTAGAGCCCTCTGTTTTTCCAATTGCCAACACAGTCTTGCATGTCGATTTCTGTTTACTTCATCCCCTTCTCAACAAATAGATCCCTACAACAACAATGTCAAGGCTCTGTCCCCGTTTTCTTGCAATATACAAACACGCAACGTCCTAGAGCTGTTCGAGTTTTTTCTTAACAGCAGTGAAAGAACGCCAAGGCGTCCCAAGCTGTATTTTCGTCACGACTATGTTTCCAGCTACGCATTCTGCGAAAACCTCGTTACAGCTCAAGCAAATACCGTTCCGTGCCCTCCTCCATGACAGATCTCATGTCCGAAAACCTTAAAGCTCCAAACACGATAATCCAACAGCTTAGCAAACAGTGTCAGCACTGTCTTTCATTTCAGAACTCCAGCAAACTATCGCTTTTATTCCTATCAACAAATCCACAGATGCAGCAGCAGTAATGACGGACTGCATTGTGCAAATTTAGACCGCTTGAATCAACAAATCCACAGATGCAGTGGCAGCAGCAAATATATCTACGTTGCAGATCACTCGTTTGTTTCTTCCTCTATTACCCAAGAGAATGTTAAGGTAAAAAATGATCCCATTTAAAGCAATTCCTCTTCCTAAAATGGAGATGGGGGGGTTCATATCGAAGAAATAATTGAAAACTCTACCGGGGGATTCATTTTTACCTGCACGTTTGCCTACTGGGGGATGTGGTGTTCATGAGGGAGGGATAGATAGGCGGGGGATATTGTTTCTGGGCCGGTCATAATACAGAATATACGGTGCAGTTGTTTCGTTTTCGGTCAATCGAAGGCTCGTTGTGTCTGGGCAAGTGAATATGTTCAATGATTCCATTTAAAGCGATTTCTCTTCTTATTGAAATGATGGGTCTTGAATCAACAAATCCACAGATGCAGCGGCAGCAACAGTAATGGCGGATTGCACTGTGAAAATTTAGACCGCTTGACCATAAACAGCAGCAGTAATGGCGGACTGGACATCAACGATGGAGATTATCCGAATCGTCGGACGAGAATATCGACAGTTAAAAAACCAAAAAGCATTAACTTCGGCGAGTAGACTCCACTTGTTGAACGCCTTACGGCGTAAATATGGGTTGGGCGGTTTTGGTGCAAAATGTAATATAAGAGTTTTTTGAAAAAGAAAAAAAAGTTTTTATTCTAAATACATTAAAGAGTAGTTAGTTATAAGTTTGAAAGGGAAGGAAAGTTTTTAATTCTAAAAATATTAGTGAGTGGTTAGTCCAATTAGCTATACATAATGGTAGAAGTAATACTAGGGCATGAACACATTGAAATTCTAGTTTTATTGAATTACTAATAGATATAGCTAGATATAAAATGCACGAGCGTTGTTAGATTTATGAAGAATCCCATAAGTAACCTTTAATTCTCTCATTTCCTAGTGTTCACCATAACGATAGCCATCGGCCCTATAGGAACCCTTCCCCTTGTCAACCAATTGAGTATATCCATGTATACATCATGGGGTTTATTTACTTGATTTTGAAAGAAAAAAAAATTATTCTTATTTAACGTTACAAAAATCTACTCTTATTTAACATCATTTTTTACATTTAGAGTGAAGAAGAGAATCTTCATCATTGATGGATCTCAGAGTATTAAAGAAACATTGACTAAATTGATTTGAAACATTCATCGCATGATGCATCTTTCTTTCTAGTTCATTTCTCCTTCCTTCTTAAATTTTGTCTACTTTTATCTTTTTTCCTCTTTTTTAATTGAGTAATAAGTTAAAATATTTGAGCATGAATGTTTTCATAGTGTTTCAACATTGTGTTTGATCTTCTGGATTATTCTTGTGTTGGGATTTAAACACGATCGACGCATTTCAAGTGGACATTCCACCCATCTGTTGAAGTTGTTAAGACTATATTACTTGCCTCTACGCTCAATAGACTTTTATTTAGTAATGGTGGATATGAATAATGACAGTCCTCATTACCATGTTTAAATTATAGTCATTCAAATGTAAGACAATATTTGATACATATGACTCGCTTTATATTAATCAACTTTGACTTTTTGAACTTGTTAAGATTAGATAAATGTACATTCTTAGTTTTATTTTCACTAACACATTCCATTCAACATACATAATAAGTAATTGCTATATTTTAAACTCTATAATAGGATAGATGTAGCACACCTAAAAATCGTAAATAATTTTTTTTACATGCATTGCTTTTACATTTACTTAGTAGATTTTCTATATTTTACTTATGTTGTTATTAATATCTTTGTCCTGCTGATTATGACAAGTTTTGTTGATGGTTACGATGGTTGGTTCCTTCCGGAACCTTCTATCATGTTCATGCATGTGATGTGCTTTGTTTATACCTATTTAATTAATTATTTGTCTTTGTAATAGGCTGCACTAGCCTACAGCATGGGAGACAATCCATGTCTTGACCTAGCTCGTCAATTACATTATTTTACAAGGCTTTGGCCTTACCATAGTTTATACTATGGGTGTAAGGATATTCCCCTAAATGTGAGAAGCTTAGGGTTTGTAAGTGTATGGTTCTCCATACCGTTTCCTCATGTAATTAATAAAAGTGAGGGTCTTCCATATTATCTTGTTGGCATGACCGTACACATGTTTTAGTTTTAATGCATTTCTTTATGGTCCTTCAAGCTCATGTTGTAAATGCTGTATCATAGGGTTTTTAACAAAGGTTTATGGATTATAATGCATAAAGACAACTATGCATACAATATAGTTTTAATGTTTTTATTACTAGTTCTATGTTATGATTAAAACCAATTCCAATACCTTGGCCTAACTTGCACTATCTTCACCAGATACGTTCAACAACACAGAGTCTGATAAGCACAATCATATTGTACTCCTCTCCCTTATTTCTAATTTATCCCAATCTTCTTGTGACGTTGCAGTGGGTTTCGCACCCGGATTCACATCAATCCATTGTTTTCGATCTACCAAAAGATCCTCCATTTTGAGCTTCCATAGCTCAAAATTCCGGCCGTTAAATTTCTCGATCTCGATTCTTGAAGTGCTTGCCATTCTCTTTTAATGCACAAATCAACACTACAAAGCTCCCACTAAACCCAGGTTTATCACAGACTTGAGATCTATCAACCACGTCGAACCCTTAGCAGCAAAGGCATCCCCCTGATGCCAAAATCACGCTCTGATACCACATGCAATTTTTAAACCTGTGTAGAGAAGCAAAGCATACAGATCCTTTTAAGCAAAATAGAGATCACAACACATCATGCACACATAAACATAGATATTTACCCTGGAAACCCTTAACAGGGAAACCCATAAAACCTTGGAGCCACACCTCCTATTTTCTCTTCATCATTTCATTATGAAATCCTCACAATACAAAATATAGGTATTCCGCAACATCCAAATACCCTAATCCGTTAACCTAGATTAGAAAAAGACTCCAATCCCTTAACCGAGATTAAATTACATATTTTAGACAAATTCTAAAAATAGCCACAAACATCTATAAATAGCCATAAAATCTATAAATAGCCAAAAAAATTTGCTCGCTGCACTCGCATTGGAAACAAGTCCTACAGCCTGTTTCTATCGAAGGTGCCTTTGGGATCATCGAGCTGCAGCGCTAACATGCGCACCTCCCCTCCATATGCACATGCAAAGAATATAACATATACCCAACACGCATTGCCTGGGTATCTTCTTCTACTTTGCAGGCAGGCTCACAGAGGAATGAGTGTAAAGCAGAAGCAGGAAAACAAGAATGCCTGTAGAGCGAAGGTTAGCAGGTCTCATAGATTGAAGTGCTGCCATCATGGAGGTCTGCACTAACAGAGACATGATTCAATTCAACATTGTTATGACCTAGATTGGAAAAGACCAGCCAACTACTTGCAAGGTTGGCAAGCATTTCACCAACCTCGTCATTTAATTCAACCACGTAATCATTCGCCTTGTTTCCTGCATCGTTGCCACGTGGTCTGGGTGCCAAATATCCCACGTGGATGGCTCGCATGTCACCCACATCTGGGGAATAATATTATTAAGTTACTACTATTCTACTCATTATATTATAACGTTACTTGTCCATTAAGAATACTTTAACATGAATAGTACAATGTTACTTTATCATATTGTGAATAATACTAGCATAGATCCACTTTAACCTAGATCTATCAAGCACCGAGAGGGTTCCAATTTCTTGAGTTGTACATTTTTTTACCATTTGGATCCCTCTCGGTACTTGATAGATCAAGGTTTAAAATGGATTTAGGATGATGCTAAATATGACATGGATATAAAAGGTAGTGACAAGTGTAGAGCCAGTGACATATCAAATAGATAGAGGATTTACAAGCATAGGTAGGACTAGTTTCCATTTCAAATCAATGTGATAAAAGGGTTCATCCAAATAATTAATAGGATCCCATTGCTTTAGCGCAGTGAGACTTCCTGGCTACACCAGATGTGGATCGGTTGCTTTCTTTAGCACTGTAAACACCCCACCAACTAAACCAAAGAATATTTGTTTACCAGTCAGGTACAGCTCCACGAGGCATCCTTTGGGTAGCACTTGTTCATTCTAGCACCTCTCCTTGGGTATATATATCTAGCCTCTTCAACCCCCTTTTCCTAAAGATTCTTAGTGTTTGACCCTCAAATAGTGAACAAGGGGGGGAGGACTGGGGCCGGGGTGGCGACTTGGGGGGGGGGCGTATAGCCTCATGACCGTACTGCTTCAATAGGGTCCGTTTTGAGTATTCTATGTGATGTCCAATTAAAACCGCTTACTATAAAATATCTAGAATAAAGGAAGAAGGCTAAAAGGATCTTTTACGGGGAGGATAAAGGGTAGGTAGTCAACTAAGACAACAAAGGATGCATTAATAAATAAAAATAGTATCGATACATTTATAGAGGGAAATTGCGGGCCTAGGGCTTTCAGCATCACTGAGAGATTGTATGACACCGATTGCGACTAGTTCTGTAATGCAGTAAATTAAACCAATTGGAAAGGATAAACCATATAAAGGCAAGGGTAAGGCAATTAAAAAGGTGTTTAAGAGTAGGCTTTCATTGGATTTCCACTTCCGCCCTATCGCTCTTATTCTTCTTAATTGACACCCGTTCGGTCTGGTTCAGTTCCCTCGTTTGGGATTCGGGCTTGCCTGGGTTCGAGACCTATCCCTGGTTCGGTGTCGAGTGACCCACTCTAAGGAGGAGTGACCCACCTATAACTATTTACTTTACCAAATTATATATAAAATCCCACCCACAATAAGTGGACGGACATGGAGGATAAAGATCGATAAATGTGGAAGGTGTGGGAAGAAGTGCAGTGGAAAGAAGAGTCACGAGAAGTGAAGTGACCGGTGGATGTGGACTAAAGGACTGATACTGGACTAAATTAATTTCCACTGTAGAATCAAAACAGGGTCAGGAACAAAGTCAATATGATGAGCCAGTATGATAAGCATGTATTAAGGTTTACCTAGGCAGGAAGGTGGTATGCCCAGGAAAGGTATGCCCAGGAATGGCAGGAAGGCTATGTACCAGAGACCTTCGACCGTGAGACTTTGATATGGTTAATGTGCAGTGGTACGTTCAGGAAGGATATTGATTATTGACAGAAGCGTAGGTCTTAAATATCTATCTAGCCGGTCTAGCTCTATAGGTCTAGTTCTAAAGTGTACTTAAGGTTATCTCCCATAGCATTTACCATGGATAGCTGCTTTATTACTGGCCTACCCTAATAGCATTTATTCTAGGTTATCTCTCCAGGAGTCTCCCCTCGTTAGCTGCTCTAGAAGTATCCCAACCACTTAGTAGGAATCCGGGATCAACGTCTATGCATGAGGTCCACACTTGCCTACAACTATAAACAGGGGAGGGGCATCTATAACACACTACCTTTCTCTTTACCTACAACAACGAGTAGACCTGGCTGGAGCTAGATACCTGGAATCACGTAGTTAGTGTCAGTGAGTCGAGAATAATGATACCTTGGATTATAGAATGAACCGGAGTTGTACTTGATTTTGCAGTTTTAAACTATAAGGGCTCCCGATTCTACCATAAAATTAGATGAGTGCCAAATTAAAAAGAGGTGCCTTTATTACTGCCTTTATATATATATATATATATATATCGATGGATTTTAAATATACAACACCTATAATAATGATATGTAATAAACAAATTATTAAGAAAATCAAAGTTTCATTCAAGAATAAATTGAGAATTTTAAAATTAAAGGGTCGTAGAAGAATAAATTGAATTTTGAATTTTAAGTTGAACTATTTAAAATCCATGTATAATCTAAAAGAAGTAGTGATAGATATGGTGGGTCTTCATGTTTAGATTTTGAAGATGGAAGGTTGATTAAATATGGGTTAGGTGGTTTTGGTGGAAAATGTAATATAAGAGTTTTTTGAAAAAGAAAGAAATGTTTTATTCTAAATACATTAAAGAGGAGTTAGTTATAAGTTTGAAAGGGAAGGAAAGTTTTTAATTCTAAAAATATTAGTGAGTGGTTAGTCCAATTAGCTATACATAATGATAGAATTAATACTAGCATGAACACATTGAAATTCTAGTTTTATTGAATTACTAATAGATATAGCTAGATATAAAATGTAAGAGCATTGTTAGATATAGGAGGAATCCCATAAGTAACCTTTAATTCTCTCATTGCCCATTGTTCACCATAACAATAGCCATTGGCCTTATAGGAACCCTTCCCCTTGTCAACCAATTGAGTATATCCATGTATACATCATGGGGTTTATTTACTTGATTTTGAAAGCAACAAAAAAATTGTTCTTATTTAACGTCACAAAAATCTACTCTTATTTAACATCAGTTTTTACATTTAGAGTGAAGAAGAGAATCTTCATCATTGATGGATCTCAGAGTATTAAAGAAACATTGACTAAAATGATTTAAAACATTCATCGCATGATGCATCTTTCTTTCTAGTTCATTTCTCCTTCCTTCTTAAATTTTGTCTACTTTTATCTTTTTTCCTCTTTTTTAATTGAGTAATAAGTTAAAATATTTGAGCATGAATGTTTTCATAGTGTATCAACATTGTGTTTGATCTTCTGGATTATTATTGTGTTGGGATTTAAACACGATCGACGCATTTCAAGTGGACATTCCACCCATGTGTTGAAGTTGTTAAGACTATTGTCTACGTTTATCTTTTTTCCTCTTTTTTAATCGAGTAATAAGTTAAAATATTTGAGCATGAATGTTTTCATAGTGTATCAACATTGTGTTTGATCTTCTGGATTATTATTGTGTTGGGATTTAAACACGATCAGCATGTTTCAAGTGGACATTCCACCCATTTGCTGAAGTTGTTAAGACTATATTACTTGCCTCTATGCTCAAAATATTTTTATTGAGCAATGGTGGATATGAATAATGGCAGTCCTCATTACCATGTTTAAATTATAGTCATTCAAATGTAAGACAATATTTGATACATATTACTCGCTTTATATTAATCAACTTTGACTTTTTGAACCTATCAAGATTAGATAAATGTACATTCTTAGTTTTATTTTCACTAACACATTCCATTCAACATACATAATAAGTAATTTCTATATTTTAAACTCTATAATAGGATAGATGTAGCGCACCTAAAAATCGTAAATAATTTTTTTTGACATGCATTACTTTTACATTTACTTAGCATATTTTCTATATTTGACTTATGTTGTTATTAATATCTTTTTCCTACTGATTTTGACAAGATTTGTTGATGGTTACGATGGTTGGTTCCTTTTGGAACCTTATATCATGTTCATGCATGTGATGTGCTTTGTTTATACCTGTTTAATTAATTATTTATCTTTGTAATAGGCTGCACTAGCCTACAGCATGGGAGACGGTCCATGTCTTGACCTAGCCCATTAATTAAATTATTTTAGAAGGCTTTGGCCTTACCATAGTTTATACTATGGGTGCAAGGATATTCCCCTAATTGTGAGAAGCTTAGGGTTTGTAAGTGTATGGTTCTCCATACGGTGACCTCATGTTAATTAATAAAAGTGAGGGTTTTCTATACTATCTTGTTGGCATGACCGTACACATGTTTTAGTTTTAATGCATTTCTTTATGGTCCTTCAAGCTCATGTTGTGAATGCTATATCATAGGGTTTTTAACAAAGTTTATGGATTATAATGCATAAAGCCAATTATGCATACAATATAGTTCTAATGTTTTTATTACTAGTTCTATGTTATTATTAAAACCAATTCCAATACCTTGGTCTAACCTAGAGCTAAGGTATAAGCAATTATTCAAAGGTCTCGTATTAAGCACATGTTATGTTTATGGTGGAAAGGAGGGTGTGAACCTAGGCATACCCATGATGGCATTGAGTGCCATAGTTCTATCTCCACAACGGTTCTAGCATGGTTTATAATAAGCATGGTCCACAGTGTGGTATGCAAAGGATGGAATGCCATGTTGTAAGGTTTGTTTAACATATAATATGTTAAACCCTGATGATCCATGGCATATGTCATCATTGGTAAATTAAACGATATCCATGGTTGTATTCACAAAGATTTATTTTTTAATGATTTTGTCTATGCGATTAATTGGTACCTTCGGTTGACATTTAAACATGTCTTGGCTGCGAGTTGGAACTAACGCAACCAAGACCATGCGGTAGTACGGGATTTAATCCCTGCCCTGTACCTGTATGGTGAGATCAATGAGTTTCATAGGGTTTTTGAAAATGGGGATTACTATGTCTAAGCTTCACATTAGAATGTTTTTACTTGACGGAGGTCAGTCCAGAGCCAAGCTCTGCTCTGTGTTGTCCCAACTTGGTTTTCACAGGGTTAATGGCATTTTTCTGGTTCCTCTGTGGTAGCAAATGCTTCTTAGTCTACCCTGACACGTTGCTAACCACACCGGAGCTCCATCAACCTGCTGATGCTTCCAAACAGACTAACAATCTTCTCAAATGGGTAAGCATAAAATGGTACTTTCATCCTGCATTTTAAAAAGTTTATACTGTATAGTTTACATTCTTCATTTTATTGATATGTTCTTAGTGTTTGCAGACTGTGGAGGGATAGGGGTGCTCGAAGGAAATGACCTCTAGCCCTTGTTTCCAAATGCCAAGGTAAATTTTCAAAACTCTGTCAGTTATTTATGGGTTGTAAAGATAATTACAATCTACTTAAAACTGACTGTAAAAAGGTCCACTTGCAGGTTTCGACACTGGAGAGGAAGGTGATAGGGTCACCTCTTCCTAGGCCTGTGTTTCCAAATGCCCAGGTATGTTTGTACTCAACTCTGGTTCATAATCAATTTTGTTTTAATTTTTTTGTTAACGGTTGAGACCCATGCTGACCCAACCAAAATTGTGATTGGAGGTCTTACTGAGCAGAGGTCGTGAGGGCTTCATTGGTAGCCGCAATGAATGAGATAAGTGGTTCTTTGGTTTGATTTGTATACGGTTATTTATAAACCCTTCTCGGGTTGTGTCGACTCTTTAGCCATTAACTTGGCACTGTAATATAATGAAATACTTTAGTTTATTTAAAACCCTGGTAGGGTTTGGGGTGCCCTTGAAGGGCCTTATTCCCATATTGTTTTACAACACTGGTGTTTATATTGTTAAAGTGGAAGCCATCAACGATGGTCTTATAGGCAGTCTGTAATATATATTTAAATATATTTTTGTGATGGTTTAAATGAAATGAATTCCGACTTCGATTGGGTAATAACCCAATGATGCTTTGTTATTTTTACTTTGTGTAATTAATTATGTTGATTATGTTCAATCCTTCAGTTGCCATTGTGGATGGTCTTACGACCATTGAAAATGCATTATACTTCAGTTTCTTTTATAATTTCTGTATATATAATACATGTTATATTTGATGTGACGGTAGCTATCAAATAGGCTTACGACCATCTTAACACTTTCTATAAACTAGTTAGATTGTTATCCCCGTAGGATCTATGACTGTATAAAACATAAAAATCCGGTTAGCAAGATGGTGGTGACCTTTGGATATGGGCTTACATCCATAATAACTGTGTTGTGATATGTAATATAAATGATATATATGCCTGCAATTCTATTTATATTTTGTTTGGTGTGATTTATGCATTTAAGTAAATACCTTTAAGGGACTCGATCTTACGATCTATGTAGTGTTATTTATGTATACTTAATCGATGGTTTTGCTTCTGTATAAATTTGGATTGCCACGCTATGGACTTACAACCCTATAAATTTGGTGCTTGTTGTGTTAAATGAATATGACCCATAGGGTCATGATATCTTAACTAGAGTTAATATCTTTTAGCCTTAAATACTCGGCTGTTATAGTTAGCGATACTGGTGTTGTAACTAAGATTTCAAGGCCGTGAATGAATGTTGTAACCTGGATATTAGTCAGTTAAGGATTTGTTTTGTTTTTCTCTAATATCCTACATATGCTCCATGGATGTTAATATACTAGGATTCTTGATTCAAGTATAATTTTTTTTGCTTAAAATTATAATGGATCTTCCATAGTTGTAATGCAATTTAGTTATCATAAGTCTATTAAGTATATATACCCTAAGAGGCTCGATTCCTAATCTCTAAAATCTTGTTAAGTGGAGTAGTGTTTTTTTGTTTTGGTAACTAGGGGAATCAACAACTGGGGATGGGATGGTACTCACATGACACGGGATCCAAGGATCGATTCCTGCTACCACTATACCCCTAGGTTCCCCACACCCGCCCGTAAGACATGGGACACAGGTAAACTCGGGTGGGATTTGATCTCGTGACCTCCATTTACAACAAGTAACTTCATATCAATCGAACGCTAATGAGCCACACCAGTTCAGGGTGTTAACTGGAGTAGTTAATTTGAGTATAGTTTTTGTTTTTAATTGATCTTGTGTAGATCTTAGTCAAATCGAATATTTTGACTTGAAACCTATGAGTTTGTAATAATATAAATATTACTTAAGTGGATCCCACTAAATCCTATAGATCTATATTATAACAATCGATTGTAACTTAAAAATGTTATTTCATGTATGAAATAAGATGATTACTATTTTTAAGTGGATTCCATTCGTATACAATGAGTAAGGAAGATCTATACTATAACAAGAGTTATATCCTAAAATACTTATATCTGTACATGATTTGAGTAGTATTCTATCCACATATACTTATAAGTTTTATGAAACCATACAGTGGAGTAGATTTGATGAAAATTAACTAATTCCTAGTAAGATTAGAGATCCATACTTTATTCAGATTTGTAAATACAAACTAAGAAAGGATTTAAGTATAACATCGGTAAAACCAACTAGAATTTACATTGCTCTACTTCAGATCTAGGATTTAAACATATTCTACAACATTTTAAAACATAAAATATGAACCTGGCACTAACGTTGGGTAAACAAAAGTGGAGAAGTTGTTCCTCCCAACCAACTCTCAGAGCAACCAAGTTATTTGCTCCATAACCCTCAAGCCTATTCGTTGAGCCACACGAGGAAAATAATTCAATGTGCCATCTCTTGCATTCATATATTTTTATCCCCATCGAATGCTAGCCTCCTGCTTCTTATGGACATACTAATATATAGTATTTTGCCTAGGACTTGGTCATTATGAGCCTCTTACTCTTTAGCACTCAACTAGGATTTGTGACCTGATTTTTGGGGATGATGCCTCGTGCATCTTGAGTTCTCACTCAATGGCTTCTGCCACTTGTCTTATATCCACTTTTGTCCCAGTTGAACATATTTTATTAAATAAAAATGTTTTTATTACATAATGCTTTATTCTTGACTTTTCTGTCAAAAACAATAAAAATAATATATAAAGTACCTTTTCACTAGAAGTAATAATAATTATTAACTCAGTGGCATACAATAGAAATACCTTGCCATTATATGTAAGCTCTTTTTCTTGAGAAACAATAAGTAAAGTATTTGATAAAGATGACAACACAACCCCATTTTTACTAACACAATTAAGCACACATTGACCTATTCTCTTAGTTATTTGAGTAATATATTATATTTATGCATTTCGATTTATTAATATTTGTTATGCATGAGAGATTTCTTAAATGAAGCTAGTTATACTCTTTATTTTCATATGAACATTTTTCCTTATATCTTAAGTTTTATGGACTTGTTCCTTATCTATTAAGTTGTATGGACTTGTTGTTTCATTTATTTATTTTTGATAAATTTAATTGAAATATAATTAATAAGCTCATATAAATATGTAGTAAGCTAAACTCTAGACCATTTGCACCTATAATATGGCGAGTTTACGGTCGAAATTGTTCAAAGGGTAGTTTTCAGTGATTGGAATTGCATAATGTCGGTTCCCCAAGGCTAATCCAGGATCCTGAATCTATTTCTGCAATAAAAAGTGCAATTTTAACACTGAAAATCCCATTTACAACAACAAATAGTATTGCCAAATTCAGATCAAACTTGCCTAAAAAAATGCAAATAATCTATAAATTAGCCAACTCCTATAAATAACATTATTTTTATTTTGTTTTTTAACTTGAAAAAATTTCACTAAAATGTAATTGCCATGCCAAACATCACCTAAATTTTTTATGAACATGATTGAAAATATTATTTTACAAAATAAACATCGAGATTCGAAATATTGGTGTAAATATGACTATATTGGTAAAAGTCGAGGTAGCGACATGTGAAAGTCACACAGCGATCCTTTCTGGTTGGACCACTTTTCGAATTTAGTGTCACAAACACGGTACACGATCTTTCACCTCGATGTTATAGTTCTATTCCATGGGCACTGGTCATTCGTACAAACAATTACATTACTTTATGGGTACTGGTCATTCGTACATTACATTACTTTACTGGTCATCCTTCAAGTTGCAGTCAAAGTAGGGGTGAAGGGTTTCACGTCTATATACATCTTTGCACTCCACCCTATTTCAATACACTTTCTGCTATTCGCTAATCCCTTGCAATTTGCATCCCATCACCACATTTCCACATTTGAAAAAGATGAATAAAGCATTCATTAATTTTCTCTTATACTTTAGAGAAAGATAAATTGTTTTATTCTATATGTTGATTCAATACTTAAAGATATTGATGAAAAAATAAAATTTGGCTATCATGACTACATTTGAATTTTAGAAAAAGATAAAGTATTCATTAATTTTCTCTTTACTTTATAGAAAGATAAATTGTTTTTTTAATATGTTGATTCAATACCGAAAGATATTGGTGAAAAAGTAAAATTTGGCTATCATAACCACATTGGAATATATTCACAAACTTTAGATTTGTGAATAATTCTTCTGCTCAGGTAACAAGTTCACCTTTTATCCATGCAACATAGAACCTTGTCCTTCAAGGTATACATGCACCTCCACTGCCTATCCATATCAAATTCATGTATACATTTTTCAAAGGTGTCTTCACTACATGTAACTTGTAAATTTGCAGTATGTGCATATGTATCTAAATGCCTTTATTTTTTCATTCCAATATACCTTAGCTTGTCCACACTTTTCAAACTCTTCCAAAGTCTTTCATTGTACTCTCTAATGAGGTATTTTACATCCAATATGGAGATGTTTTATCAAATACCAAGAGAAATCAATTTGTTTGAGGTGTAATTTTTTTATCATTTGATTTCATCTTGTTACTTATTTCTTGTTACCTTTAACTTAAAAATTTTGATCTTTCTTATTACTTGATAAATCTCATTATAAAATAGATTTATGCCACTCTATCCTCCAATTCCTAATACCTCAACTTCATAACTATTAATCTCATAATTTCTCATCTCTACCCTAATGTAGTGCACATGGAATTATATACAATGGTATACATGGTTTTATATACGATAATTGCTTTTATAAGTAATGTAAATACCATTATTTATTGTTTTATTGTTATTTTTTTACAAATTTTAATTGTCTATTTTACCTTAAAATTGATGCACCTAACTAGAAGTTTAATAAGTTATTGGTTTTTAAATACATGCAAAATGGAAACCTGTTTGACTACCTTGATGGATCAGGATCAATGGCACTATTGGGGTGGCGACTCAGGCAAACGATTGCAATTAGTGTAGCTCGTGGGTTGTTCTATTTGCATAATAATATTGCATAGAGATGTGAAATTGAGTAATATATTGTTGCACTCGGACTTTGAAGCCAAGATTGCCGATTTTGCTTTAGCTGAGAAACTATTATCTCACCGTTATCCGTTAGAGTTTGGAGTCAAATTAATTTTTTATTCTTTTTAAATGGAGGCACCTTAGAGTAAAATACTTATATAACATTTAAATAAGTTACGTTAAATGTTTAAAACTTATGTGTAACCTGACAAGATAATCATTATCTTCTTCTTCATTATTAAGAAAAACTAATAACAAAAAATAATTGTAAAAGTATTTTTATTAGTATATATTAATTTAGCTAAAACATTTTAAAATTAAAGAAATGTAATAATAACATATAAAAAATAAATTATCAAATAACAAAATCAAAAGGTCATGGAAGAAGAAATTGAGAACTTTAAACAAAAAGTATAATTTAAAGGAAGTAGTGATGATTCATGGTGGGTTTTAATGTTTAAACTTTGAAAATGGAAAGTTGATCTCAAACATTGGTTATGAAATTTTGGTGGAAAATATAAAACAAGTTTTTAATGAGAATTGAAAAAGAAAGAAAATTTATATTTTTAAAAACGTTACAGAGTAAGTTCAATTAACTTGAAAGGAAAGGAAATTTTTTAATTTGAAAAACATTAAGGGTAGTCCAATTCCCTATACATAATTATAGACTTGTATAGTTTAAATGTGTGACGATTTCAACCCTTCTCAGTGGAAATTTTGCATAATTTCTTAAAAATCTAAATAACAATGCTTAAAATCATAGAAGATGGGTTCATTGGGGATTTTGAGGGTGAAAACTCCATTTCTAGATTCAAAATCATGATTTGAACAACACAAAATTCAGATTTCTTGAAAAAATTCACCAGATTCCGGCCAAAAACTCATTGAGAAGTGAAATGGTCGCATGTTTATATTTCTTATTATAGACTTAATACTATCATGAACACGTTGAAGTCCTAGTATGAATTGCTAATAGATATAGCTATATATTAAAAGTAAGAGCATTGCTAGCTTTAACAAGAATCCCATAAGTAACATTTTATTCCCTCATTTTCCTAGTGTTCACCATAACCATAGCCATGGGCCTCATAAGATTCATTGCCCCTATCAACCAACTGAACATATCCAGTTATACAGGTAAGGTTTATTTACCTTATTTTGAAATCAACAAAAAATCTATTCTTATTTAACATCAAAAAATCTATTTTTACTTAACATCGCTTTTTGCACGTAGCATGAATGAAGAAATTCTTCATCATTGATGGATCTCAAAGTATTAGTGAAGCAATGACTAAATTGATTTGAAACATAGTACATAACAGGATGCATTGTAAGCCCCATCTTCTTTCTTTCTGGTTCTTTCTTCCTTCCTTCTTGAATTTTGTATACTATTTCTTATCCTAAATTTACAACAATGATATCTTTTTTTCAAGTTTTTAATCAAGTAATAAGTTAAGACTATGTTACTTGTCTCTATCATCTGTTAGATTTTTATCATTTAAGCAATATGATTTTCAGATTTGATATGAGAGAATAACATGCACAACAATAAACACAAGAGACAAGAGACACAAAAAAATTTCCTCGGGGAAACCATAAAGAAGAAAACCCTGCAACTTCCTCAGAGATAGAATGAGCATCAATGGCAGCAGTAAAACCCAAAGACAGAAAAGATGATCTCCAACAGTTGTTCTCTCTCTCTCTCTCTCTCACTTGAGAGAGGTTCTCCTCTCTCAGTCATGCGCCCCAGTGAGTGTGTGTGTGTGTGATGTGTAGAAATGAGGAGAGCCTCACTTCTATTTATATTCTCCCATTCACTTTTGTTGATGTATTTGTAACTTCAGAATGTATTCACTTGTATATGTTATGTATTGTACCCCGATGTTTATTCCGGGAAGTATCTATAATGTAATTGAGTCATGTCATGCCTCAATGTTTCGATCGGGAGATTCAATAATGTAAACAAGTCATGTAAATTCATTGAGGTTAACCCTCCATTGTAAGTCGGGGCAATAGTCCCCACAATTGAGTCAAGGTTAACCCTCCTTGTTGATCGGAGGGAAAATTTCCCATAGTTGTGGGGCACTAGGGTTATTAGACTCTCCTAGAGAAGGGCCCTGGTAAATCACTGTTAGGTGAGCCCGAATTATTGGAGTGGACATAAAGAGAATAAAAGAATATAAATAGAAGTGAGGCTTTCCTCATTTCTACACATCACACACACACACACACTCACTCACTGGGGTGTATGAGTGAGAGAGGAGAAGCTCTCTCAAGTGAGAGAGAGAGAGAGAACAGTTGTTGGAGATCGTCTTTTCTATCTTTGGATTTTACTGCTGCCATTGGTGCTCATTCTATCTCTGAGGAAGTTGCGGGGTTTTCTCCTTTATGGTTTTCTCCAGGAAAATTCTTTGTGTCTCTTGTCTCTTATGAATTTTTTGTTGTGCATCTTATTCTCTCAGATAAGATCCTAGATCATATTGCTTAAATGATAAAAATCTAACATGGTATCAGAGCTAACTTGAGAAGAAGACACTGTGTAGCTGTGGAAACTAGGGCTGCTTACTTTTTGGGTCTCTCTCCACGGTCCATCAACAAAAGAAGGCTAGGCTATCTCTCTATTGAAGGGCGCATCTTTATGTCGATGCAGAATTTGATTCCGAGCATTTTCAGTTTTTGGTGCAGGAAATTAGGGCTTTTTAAAGAAGATGAATTTTTGAGTGAGCCCAGCATAGGATTTATTTCCTCATAAAAATCGATGTTTAGAGACTTGGGTCGATATTTTTGGTTGGGTGAAACTCTGGGAAAGTCAAACCCTAGTTTGACCTTGGGCCTCAAAAACCCTAAAATACCGAAACTCATAGTTTTGGTAGATTCACTATATATCTAGATTGGAGAAGGTTTAGGCACCGAAACTTTCACAGGTAGAATATAAATTCCTGATGTACATTGTATCCACGTTTCAGCATCAGATTCGCTATATTCTAGGATATATGATTCCTCCAATTTAGGGTTCCATCCTCTCCTAGTATTCCTCCCCAAATAGGATACCTGGGGATAATTGCTATATCTCGAGATACGAAGGTCCAAATGAAAGTTCTCAAGATGTTCCACAAAGGGAACGGGGTGTACTTTCTATGGTAAAAGTTTCAGACCCCGAAGATGAAACAGTGACACATGGCAATCCGTACAACTTCGCTATGCTGAATAGTCCTGAAATAGGTCACCTTGGGAAAATGCTCATAAGTCCCAATTGGGGAAACCAATGCTGATGAAACTTGTGGTGTTGGAATAATAACTGACGAGGCTACCTCACTACAAAATTTTAGACATGGAGAAGCAGTACTTTTGGAGATACCATAGAAATAGTATCAGGAATTTATATAGAATAAATTGGTAAAACAGGGCTTCCTGTTTCGGGAGCTTCCCTCCACTGTTTTCAAAAAATGAGTACGTTGGACATCTCACCTTGAAGAGGTTTATCTTTCTATCCAATTAGATCTAAAAGATTCCAAGTTTTGAAAATTAGGGTTTCTTTGACAAACCCTAGATCAGCGAGCTCCGGAACCAGGATGGACACCTCAAATCGGTAAGATCTAATCTTTTGCTATTTACAGTTGATGTTCCCATTTCAAGATGAATAATCAAACCAGATTGATGACAAGCTTGGTAAGACTGAGAACTTCCAAGCATGGAAGTATAGGATCTCACTAGTTATTGAAGGAAATGAATTGGACACCTACATAAGTAGAGAGGTTCCAGTTCCAGAGGGAGATGGGGATAAAAGCCTTACACAAGAAGAACTTGGTCAAAGCCAAGAAGATCATTGCTGAATTAATAGAGGATCACCTTATACCACAAGTGTCTTCCCTAAAGACACCGAAAGAAATGTTTGACTCCTTGACCAAGCTATTTGAAGGAAAGAACCTAAATCAAAAGATGACTTTGAGAAACCACTTGAAGAATGTGAAGATCCAGAATGCAGAGACCATACAGTCATACTTTACGATGGTCTCTCAAATCAAAGAACATCTTGAAGTGGTAGAAGAAGAAGTGGAGAATGCAGAAGTTGTGATAACCACCTTGAATGGCCTCCCAGGATCATGGGATTCATTCATTTGAGGAATGTGTTCCAGAAGGAAGTGATTACTTTCAGCAGACTCTAGGAAGAGTACACACAAGATGAAGCTCGACTCATAATAAGAGAAAAGAAGATGGGAGAAACTAAAGATCAAGATTTCACGATTCAAAGAAGATACCTCAAGCAATGAGGAATATGAAGAACTCAATTCTTGAATAGCCTCTTATCCATATTAAGCATTTGGTTAAGATATGATGCTGTTGTGAATGAAGAAGATGATGAAGTTGAAAGAAGGAGTCTACCCACGAAACAAATAAAGATAAGTATTCAATTGTCATTTCATGATATTGTTTTGTTATGCATTTGTTTATATTCAATTGATGTATTATGCATGATAGAATGTTTACATTAATGAAAGTATACTACTAATGCATGTGATGGGTAAGTAGCCCATGGTGCTATACAAATCTCCATTGCTACTTATCTAGAAAGAAACCTGTTTGCTGACATATTGGATTAGTGCACAATCTCAATGTTGTCTTGGTAGAGATGGAAGGCATCTAGAAATTTTCCGTGAGATATGGATGAATGTTGTATTGGCTAAAATAGTTGCATGATCATATATTTATGCATAATAATTTTTCATTATGAATATACCTTATGAAATGTTTCTAACCATACAACTGGTGCATATGACTTGTAGGAAAGATCAGGCATAATCACCTACAAGCAAAGAAGGTTGAAGACTTATTCCGAAGAACAAGTGACAACAGTTCGAGAAATAATCCAAGATGAAGAATAATATGACGAATGCAGTGACATCATTGATGAAGAAGTAGCCAAGAAGAAAGAGAAGACCAGTTCAAGAAGAATGATGTCTAGGATGCAGTATTGAGACCTGAAGGGAAGTTTGTAGTTCCATCATGCAGTAGATGGAAACATCGTGGGATATGAGGAAAGATTCGTAGCACAAGGATTCTCACAAAAGGAAGGCATAGACTACGAAGAGACATTTGCAGCCATTGGAAGTTAAGACACATGACAGGAAGACTCATGTGTGCAAATGAAAGAAGGCCTTGTACGAGCTTAGAAGGCACCCATGGGATAACACATACATGAGGAGCTTGAAGATCACCTAGAGTGATGAAGATATTAACCTTTGCTACAAGGTTGAAGATGAAAGCCTATAGAGGATGACAAGATCACATATGGGTGCGAAAAGAACATTTTCAAGATAAAGGATCTTGGTATCCAGTGACCCTCCATTGATACATAGAATATTAGTAGCAGAGGAAGCTACTTGTCATTCCAGTACAGAATGTTTTAGTGCATAAAGTACAAAAGGCAGAGGGAGAATGATGCTCTGCTTTAGAGGGAGTAACTGTAGAAGATCCTAAGGTTCGACATGGTACGACATGATGGATAGCTTACTGATGAATCTAGACTATACTGATAGTAAAGTGGATTCCAACCTTTTCTTCAAGGTTGAAGGTGGAAGAACAGTGATGCTCCTATTATATGTCGATGGCCTGTTCTTGACAGAAAAGAGGAACTCATTAAAGTTGCAGGAAGAAGACTTGCTGCTGAGTTTGAGATGAAGGACTTGGATATGATGCACTACTTTATAAGCATGGAGGTGTGGCAAAATGCGGATGTAATCTCCCTGGGACAAGGGAAGTATGCAGTAGAGATCTTGAAGAGGTTCAAGATGATGGACTGCAAGGCCATGACCACACATATGGCATCGAACCTGAAGCTATTGAGAGTTGCTTCATCAGAGATGGTTGATGCCGCGATGTATCGTCATATGATTTGTTCCTTGATGTACTTGACAAACACGAGACTAGATATTTGCTTTGCGGTGAACACCTTGAGCTAGTTTCTGACAGATCCTAAACATGTTCACCTGATTGATGTAAATAATATTCAGAGGTACTTAAAGGGTACGATTGATTATGGGCTCAAGTATGATGCGAATCAAAAGTTTAGCCTGGAGGGTTATGTTGATTCATATTGGGTAGGCAGTGCTGCAGATAGAAAGAGCACCTCGAGGTGCTACTTCAGTATAGGATCAAGTGTGATCTCTTGGTTTAGTAGGAATAAATCCTGTGTAGTGCTAAGTACAACCGAAGCAGAGTACGTCGCGGCTTGTTCGGCTAGTTGTGAGGCAATATGGCTAAAGAAGATACTGTCTGAGTTATTTGATCTCCTGTTGGATGCTACCTATATCTTCTGTGACAACTAGAGTTGTGTGAAGTTGTTTGAGAACCTAGTGTTCCATGATAGGTCGAAGCACATCGAGATCAAATATCACTATATCAGGGATATGGTGAAGATAGGAGCAGTGAAGCTCCATTATGTTGCAACAGATGAGTAGATAGCAGATGTGTTGACCAAACCACTAGATAGAGTGAATTTTGAGCACTCCAAAGAGAGGCTTGGTGTTCTTCAGATACAAGATACTTCGAGGAATAAGTGATGGGACACATTTGTAGGAGACATTCCAAGCATGGTAGGAAGATCCTTCCCATGGCTGTGGATGTATGCGCTGTGTGATGAGCATCAAGACGATGGTTCAAATTCTCATATGATGATGATATGCATCAAGATGACGCTGTGATGATACTCTTTGGATAGATTGTATAGATATCATGTAAAAGATCTCGAGAGATCCGATAGTCTATGCTTAGATGCTCTTTCAAGGTTTTGTTACAGGTTTTCCATGGACAGGTTGTGCAGGTAGCATAAAAAAGATCCTGGGTTGAGATCTTATAGTCTGTGCTAGGATGCTCTTTTGAGGTTTTTCTACATGTAGCATAGAAAAGATCCTGGGATATCCTATAGTCTATGCTAGGATGTTCTTTCAAGGTTTTTCTACTAGAGGCATGTAATCATCCCTGGAGATCCGATAGGTTGAGCTATGTGCTCGTAAAAGTCTTGGGATTCTCTTTAGAGTTCTTGCAGGTTGCAAGACACTCTTTTAAGGTTTTTCCTGACCACATAGAAAAGATCCTGGGAGATCCTATAGTCTGTGCTAGGATGTTCTTTTGAGGTTTTGTGGTGGTAATGACATAGAAAAGATCTTGGGAGATCCTATAGTCTGTGCTAGGATTCTATTTCAAGGTTTTGTGATGGTCACATGTAAAATATCCTTGGAGATCCTATAGTCTATGTTAGGATGCTCTTTCAAGGTTTTGTTGACGCACATAATCCATCCTAAGGATTCCACAGTATGGAAAAAGATGATGAAGACCTACATAATCCATTCTCTGGGAGAATGGAGGCACCTAGTCAGTTACCTAGAAATTGATTTAGTCTGGGACTGAAGCTTAGCTTAGTGCTGAGAAGCCATTCTATGGGAGAATGGAGGCACCTGGTTAGTTACCAAGAAATTGATTCACTCTGGGACTGAAGCTCAGCTTAGTGCCGAGAGGCCATTCTTTGGGAGAATGGAGGCACCTGGTCAGTTACCAGGAATTTGTTTCAGTCTGGGATTGACACTCAACCTAGAGCTAAGAGCCATTCTTTGAGAACAAAATATGTAAGTGTTGAGAGGGCCATTCTGACATGGTTCTTGGATGTGTTCCTCTCATGGTCAGATATAAGTGTTGAAGAAGATGAAGACCTACCTAGAGGGTAGGCCTACAACCAGCATGAAAAAGGGTTGGCTCTGTAGAACTTCCTCTGATGAGAATAATGAAGAGATAACACCATTTGATTGAGATAGAGTAAGAAGTGATGATGAAGATGATCCAATGATGATCCAGCTTTGATGATGATCCAGATCAAGTGATGATCTAGAATTGATGAAGATGACTTAACGATGAAGATGACTTGACGATGAAGATGACTTGAAGATGAAGATGAATTGATGATGATCCAGATGATATAGAGAAGAAGACTTATGCTGATAAATTGTGTCGAGAGAATATATTCCTATTTAAGAGGGAGTGTTGATGTATTTGTAATTTCAGAATGTATTCACTTGTATATCCTATGTATTGTACCCCGATGTTTATTTTGGGAAGTATCTATAATGTAATTGAGTCATGTCATGCCCCAATGTTCTGATCAGGAGATTCAATAATGTAAACAAGTCATGTAAAGTCATTGAGGTTAACCCTCCATTGTAAGTCAAGGAAATAGTCCCCACAATTGAGTCAAGGTTAAACCTCCTTGTTGATCGGATGGCAAAGTTTCCATAGTTGTGGGGCACTAAGGTTATTAGACTCTCCTAGAGAAGTCAGCCCTGATAAGTAACTATTAAGTGAGGCCGACTTCTTGGAGTGGACATAAAGTGAACGAAAGAATATAAATAGAAGTGGGGCTCTCCTCATTTCTACACATCACACACACACTCACTCACTGTGGCGCATGAGTGAGAGAGGAGAGGCTCTCTTAAGTGAGAGAGAGAGAGAACAACTATCGGAGATCATCTTTTCTATATTTGGTTTTTACTTTTTCCATTGGTGCTCATTCTATCTCTGAGGAAGTTGCGAGGTTTTCTCCTTTATGGTTTCCCCAAGGAAAATTCTATGTGTCTCTTGTCTCTTGTGATTTTTTTGCTGTGCATCTTATTATCTCAGATAATATCCTAGATCATATTTCTTAAATGATAAAAATATAACAAATTTATGTCCACTCCAACAAGTCTACCTCACTTAACAATTACTTACCAGGGCCAACTTCTCTAGGAGAGTCTAATAACCCTAGTGCCCCACAGCTATGGGGAATTTTCCCTTCGATCAACAAGGAGGGTTAACCTTGACTCAATTGTGGGGACTATTGCCCCGACTTACAATGGAGGGTTAACCTCAATGACTTTACATGACTTGTTTATATTATTGAATCTCTCGATCGGAACATCAGGGTATGACATGATTCAATTACATTATAGATACTTCCCAGAATAAACATCGAGGTACAATACATAAGATATACAAGTGAATAAATTCCAAAGTTACAAATACATCAACACTCCCTCTTAACTAGGAAGGTATTCTCTTGACACAATTTATCAGCACAAGTATTCTTTTCTATATCAACTGGATCATCATCAAGTCATCTTCATCTTCAAGTCATCTTCATCATCTTCATCAAGTCTGGATCATCACTTGATCTGGATCATCATCATAGATGGATCATCACTGGATCGTCATCATCATCACTACTTCTGCTATCTCAATCAAATGCTGCTATCTCTCCATTCTTCTCGTCACAGGAAGTTCTACAGAGCCAACCCTTTTTCATGCTAGTTGTAGGACTAGACCCCAGGTAGGTCTTCATCTTCTTCAACACTTATATCTAACCATGAGAGGAACACATCCAAGAACCATGTCAGAATGGCCCACCCATCACTTACATATTTCATTCTCAAAGAATGGCTCTCAGCTCTAGGGTGAGTGTCAGTCCCAGACTGAAAAAAATTCTTGGTAACTAACCAAGTGCTGCCATTCTCCCAGAGAATGCCCTCTTAACACTAAGCTGAGCTTCAGTCCCAGACTGAATCAATTTCCTGGTAACTGACCAGGTGCCTCCATTCTCCCAGGGAATGGCTTCTCAGCACTAAGCTGAGCTTCAGTCCCAGACTGAATTAATTTTCTGGTAACTGACTAGGTGCCTACATTCTACTAGAGAATGGATTCTTAGCAATAAGCTGAGCTTTAGTCCCAGACTGAATCAATTTCCCAGTAACTGATCAGGTGCCTCCATTCTCCTAGAGAATGGCTTCTGTAGGTCTTCATCATCTTTGGCCATACTATAGGATCCTCAGGACTGATTATATGCGTCAGAAAAACCTTGAAAGAGCATCCTAGCACAGACTATAGGATCTCCAAGGATCTTTTACATGTGACCTTCACAAAACCTCAAAAGAGCATCCTAGCATAGACTATAGGATCTCCTAGGATCTTTTCTACGTGACTACCACCACAAAACCTTGAAATATCATCCCAGCACATACTATATGATATCCCAGTATATTTTCTATGTGGTCAAGAAAAACCTTAAAAGAGTGTCTTGCAACCTGCAAGAACTCTAAATATCATCCCAGAACTTTTACGAGCACATAGCTCAACCTATCGGATCTTTAGGGATGATTACATGCCTCTAGTAGCAGAACCTCGAAAGAGCATCCTAGCACAGACTATAGGATCTCCCAGGATCTTTTCTATGCTACATGTACAACCTGTCCATAGCAAACCTGTAGCAAAAACTCGAAATAGCATCCAAGCACAGACTGTTGGATCTCTTAGGATCTTTTACATGCTATCTGTATAATCTATCCACAGAGTATCATCCTAATACTTATCACAACATCATCTTGATGCATATCATCAACATATGATCATCTTGATCATCATCAGAATATGCTTTATAGCAATCAGGTGAACATGTTTAGGATCTATGAGAAACTAGCTCAAGGTGTTCACCGCAAAGCAAATATCTGGTCTCGTGTTTGTCAGGTACATCAAGGAACAAATCATCTGATGATACATCATGGCATCAACCGTCTCTTATGAAGGAACACTCATTAGAGGAAATTTCAACTCAAAATGGGCCTCCTAAGGAAAATTAATAAAATAATAAAATAATATTTATTGATTTTGGAGGAAGAAAAGAAAAAACTACTTTTTTTGTTCATATTTTCGACATATCTCCCTGTGTTTTTACTCAAATTTCGATTGGGAGAGCTAGTTGGATGCGGATGAGTACCCACTTGACATACTTTTGACAGGCCCCTCCACCCCAAAAATAAGAAATACCTAAAAAAACATGATGATGACATCATCATCATGTTTTTTTAGGTATTTGTTGTTTTCCTCCACCCCAAAAACAAGAAATACCTAAAAAAACGTGATGATGACATCATGTCATCACATTTTTTAGGTATTTCTTGTTTTTGGGGTGGAGGGGCCCATCAAAAGTATGCCAAGTGGGTATTCATTGGATGCAGAATTTAATTCTGCATCCAACGAGATCTCCCAATCGACATTTGAGTAAAAACACAGGGAGATATGTCAAAAATACGAACAAAAAAGTAGTTTTTTTTTATGATACCTATCCCCAAATTTATTTAAAAAAATTGTTTAATAGGTGCTCCCTTTTAGAATTTTAAATCATTTTGATTGGCTAATACATGACGACATGGAATTTGTATTATTTTTGGAAGGCCCATTTTAAATTAAAATTTCCTCTAATGTAATAGCTTCATGTTCAATGCCATAGGTGTGGTCATGGCCTTGCAGTCCATCATCCTGAACCTCTTTAGGATCTATACTCCATACTTCCCTTGTCCTAGGGAGATTCCATCCGTAGTATGCCACACATCCATGCCTAGAAAGTAGTGCATCATATCCAAGTCCTTCATCTCGAACTCAGTACAAAGTCTCCTTCTTGCAACTTTAATGAGTTCTTCTTTTCTGTCAGGAACAAGTCATCAACATATAATAGGAGCATCACTAGTCTTCCACCTTCAACCTTGATGTAAAGGTTGGAATCCACTTTACTCTCAGTAAATCCTAGATCCATCAGTAATCTATCCATCCTATCATACCATGTCGAACCTTGGGATCTTCTACAGTCACTCCCTCTGAAGTGGAGCATCATTATCCCTTTGCCTTTCGTACTCTATGCATTGAAACATTCTGTACTGAAGTGAAAAATAGATTCCTTTGCTACTAACATTCTATGTATCCATCTAGGGTCACTGGATACCAAGATCCTCTATCTTTGAAAGCGTTATTCTCACACTCATCTATGAGCTTGTCATCCTCTATAGGATTTCATCTTCAACCTTGTAGCAAAGGTTAAGATATTCATCACTCTAGGTGATCTTCAAGCTCCTCATGTATGTGTTATCCCATGGGTGCCTTCTGAGATCGTACAAGGCCTTCTTTCATTTGCACACATGATTCTTCTTGTCACGTGTATTTCTAGTGGCTGCAAATTTCTCTTCATAGTTTAGGCATCGTGCTACAAATCTTGCCTTGTATCCCACAATGTTTCCATCTACTGCATGATGGACCTACGAAATTCCCTTCAGGTCTCGATACTGCATCCTAGACATCATTCTTCTTGAACTGGCCTTCCCTACCTTCTTGGCTACTTATTCATAGCTGGAAGGTTCTGCATCAATGATGTCACTGCATTCATCATATTATTCTTCATCTTGAACTGTCGTCACTTGTTCTTCGAAACAAGTCTCATACTTCTTTGCTTGTAGGTGATTGTACGCGATCTTTCCTACAAGTCAAATGCATTTGTATGGTTAGAAACATTTCATAAGGAATATTCATAGTAGCAAATTATTATGCATAAATATATGATCATGCAACTATTTTAGCCAATACAACATTCATCCATATCTCATGGAAATGTTTCTAGATGCCTTCCATCTCTACCAAGACATCATTGAGATTGTGCACTAATCCAATATGTCAGCAAAGAGGTTTCATTATAGATAAGTAGCAATGGAGAGTTGTATAGCACCATGACCTACTTAACCATCACATGCATATTAGTAGTATACTGTCATTAATGTAAACATTCTATCATGCATAACACATCAACTGAACATAAACAAATGTATAATAAAATAATATCATGAAATGACAATTGAATACTTATCTTTATTTGTTTCATAGGTAGACTCCTTCTTTCATCTTCATCATCTTCTTTATTAATAGCATCATCATTTCTTATCCAAATGCTTAGATGGATAAGAGTTTCTTCAAGAATTTAGTTCTTCATATTCCTCGTCGCTTGAGGGATCTTCTTTGAATCGTGAGGGCTTGATATTCAATTGCTCCCATCTTCTTTTCTCTTATTATGAGTCAAGCTTATTCTTGTGTGCACTCTTCCCAGAGTCTACTGAAAGTAATCACTTCCTTTCAGCACACATTCCTCGAATGAATGAATCCCATGATCTTGGGAGGCCATTCAAGTTGGATATCACCACTTCTACATTCTCCACTTATTCTTCTACCACTTCAAGTTGTTCTTTGATTTGAGAAACCCTTGTAAAGTATGACTGTATGGTCTCTGCATTCTAGATCTTCACATTCTTCAACTGTTTTCTCAAAGTCATCTTCTGATTTATGTTCTTCCCTTCAAATAGCTTGGTCAAGGAATCAAACATCTCTTTCGATGTCTTTAGGGAGAAAACTTGTGGTATAAGGTTATCCTTGATTGAATCAGCAATGATCTTATTGGCCTTGACCAAGTTCTTCTTGTGTAAGGCTTTTAGCCTCATCCCCTCTGGAACTGGAAACTCTCTACTTATGTAGGTGTCGAATTCATTTTCTTCAAGAACGAGTGAGATCCAATACTTTCATGTTTGGAAGTTGTTAGTTTCACCAATCTTGTCATCAAGATGGTGTGGTTAGACATTTTTAAATAAGAACCTCAAATGTAAATAGCAAAAGGTTAGATCTTACCGATTTGAGGTGTCCGTCCTAGTTCTGGAGCTGGCTGATCTAGTGTTTGTCAGAGAAACCCTAATTTTTAAAACTTGGAATATTTTAGATATGATTGGATAAAAAGATACACCTCTTCAAGGTGAGCTGTCCAATGTACTCATTTTCTGAAAATAGTAGAGGGAAGCTCCCGGAACAGGAAACCCTAGTTTACCAATTTCTTCTGCAGAAATGCCTGATATTGTTCCTATGGTATCTCCAAAAGTACTACTCCTCTGTGTATAAAATTTTGTACTAAGGTATCCTCATTTGTACTTGTTCCAACACAATAGCTTTCATTAGAATTGGTTTCACCAATTGGGACTTATGATTGTTTTCCCTAGGTGGCCTGTTTTAGTACTGTTCAACATAGCAAAGTTGTATGGACTGCCATGTGTCACTGTTTCATCATCGGGGTCTAAAACGTTTACCACAGAAATGAAATTCTGAGCCCTTTTTGGAACATCTTGATAAATTTCATTTGGACCTTCATAGCCCGAGATATAGTAATTGTCCTAGGTGTCCCATTTGGGGAGGAATCTCAGGAGAGGCTGGAACCCTAACTTGGAGGAATCATATCTCCTGGAATATAGAGAATCTGAGGCTAAAACTTGGACACAGTGTACATAAGGAATTTATCTTTGACCTATGAAAGGTTTGGCACCTGATTCTTCTCCAATATTGAGATATAGAAAATCTACCAAAACTACCAGTTTCAATATTTTAGGGTTTTTTAGGCCTGGGGTCAAACTAGGGTTTGACTTTTTTGGAGTTTCACCCAGCCAAAAATATCGACCCAGGTCTCTAAAATTTGATTTTTATGAGGATAGTAATCCTATGAAGGGCTCACTCAAAAATTCCTCTTCTGTGAAAAGCCCTAATTTCCCACAACAAAAATCGATAATGCCTAGAATCAAATTCCACTTCGATAGAAAGATGCGCCCTTCAATGGAGAGTTAGCCTAGCATACTTTTTTTGATGGATTATGGAGAGACATCCAAAAAGTAAGAAGCCCTAGCTTCTATAGCTGCATAGTGTCTTCTTCTCAGGTTAGCTCTGATACCATGTTATATTTTTTATCATTTAAGCAATATGATTTTAGGATCTTATTTGAGAGAATAACATGCACAACAATAAACACAAGAGACAAGAGACACAAAGAATTTTCCTTGGGGAAACCATAAAGGAGAAAACCACACAACTTCTTGCAAAGATAGAATGAGCACCAATGGTAGCAGTAAAACCCAAAGATAGAAAAGATGATCTCCAACAGCTATTCTCTCTCTCTCACTTGAGAAATATTCTTGGCCTCTCTCTCTCATGCGCCCCATTGAGTGAGTGTGTGTGTGATGTGTAGAAATGAGGAGAGCCTCACTTCTATTTATATTCTTCCGTTCACTTTATGTCCACTCCAACAAGTCGGCCTCACTTAACAATTACTTACTAGGGCCTACTTCTTTAGGAGAGTCTAATAACCCTAGTGGCCCACAACTGTGGGGACTTTTCCCTTTGATCAACAAGGAGGGTTAACCTTGACTCAATTGTGGGGACTATTTCCCCGACTTACAATGGAGGGTTGACCTCAATGACTTTCCATGACTTGTTTACATTATTGAATCTACCGATTGGAACATCAGGGCATGACATGACTCAATTACATTATAGATACTTTCTGGAATAAACATCGAGGTACAATACATAAGATATACAAGTGAATACATTCCGAAGTTACAGATACATCAACATGATCAAAATATTTATACGGCCCGAAATGGTGGATATGAAGAGTTAGAGTCCTCATTCCCATGCTTAAATATTTTGCTCAATATTGCAAAAACAAATTCAATGTAAGACAATATTTGATATATATGACTAGCTTGCAACATCTTGGGATAACTTCTATACATATAAGCTCTCCTTACCTAACTTATGTTAATCAACTTTGATTTTTTGAACCCATTAAGATTAAATAAATGTGTTCTTAGTTTTATTTTCACTAAGAGATTCCATCCAACATACATAATAAGCAATTGCTATATTTTATCCTTTGATACTAGGGTAGAAATCTGTTGCCATTATATGGAAGCCCCTTTTCCTAAGAAGAAATAAGTGAGGTATTTAATTTGCCAAAGTTTATCTAAGCTTTCACATGGCTCCCATTGTTTTCACCATTCTAGAATCACATAAGCACGAGCATCAACATTCCATTGGGATATTTGAACCTTGGTAAGTATGACAACATAACCCCACTTTTACTAACACAAGTTGACATGTTCTTAGTTATTTCAATAATGTACTATATTTTATGTATTTACTTCCATTTATTGGTGTTTGTGATGTATGCTACATTTCTTTAATGGAATTAAATATAACCTAAATCTTCATATAAAATTAAACATCTCTTCTCATATACATTGAAGTTTTAAGTTAAAGTTGTAATTATTCTTAATAAATTTTAGAATTCTTCATATTTTCTATTTTTTTTGAATTCTTGCATCTCTTTTTCTAAATATTTTTAATAAGTTTAATAAAAATACTAATGATATTAATAACGTGGTTTAATTTTAATAAGATTGTGAAAATAATAATAATGGGTGTCATGCATATTTGTCAATTTTTTATAAATAAATTCATACACATAATGAACGCCTCTCGAATTTTACTTAAAAAAATTATATACATTATTGAAAATATTATTTTGCAAAATCAACGTTGAAAATATTAGTGTAAACATGGACTACAAGGTCTGGAGGCTAGGAAAAATTGGAGCACCAACACTTTCGGGTTGGACCACTTTGTTGGGTTTAACGTTACAAACACGGTAACACTATCTTCACTCTGTCTTCACTTCCATGTGATCTTTGCATCTCTTGAATTATTTGATCAGTGATGGCCGACAAAGACCACTAGTTTACACTAGTTCAAAGACCACTAGTTTACACGAAAATATTGTCACTTTTCCTAGATCCCTGAAGTTCATATGCCAAAAGACATTTTGTAGGAATTTTTCCTTATTAGAAGCTCATTTCTAGGATATTTGACGCACCTTGCCTATTGACATAAGGAATCGACCAAGGATGATGTTGGTTGCTAGTGGAAAAAAGGAACCAGTGACACTTCTTTCCTTTGGGCAAGGAGCATTTTCCATTCCTGACGCTTGTTGCTAGTATGCAAAGAGCGTCAACGCTCACAAAAAGTAAAAAAAGAGAGCTTTTGAGATCCTTCTAGAAGAAAATCCCTCATGGAGGCTTATCCTAATTGATCAAAATAGGTGGCAGTTGAGCCCCTAACCTCTAGGGATGATCCCTCGCCTTCCTCCAACGAAATCTCAACCCATTTGATCTCCTTTTGGCCTATATAAGCAAGCTTACCTTCATCGACAAGGGAGGACCAAGAAAGCACCTTTTTGTTATTAAAATTATTTTAGGAGTGAGAGGCAAGGATGTTGGATTTTGAGGGTGAAAGGATTGTCGAGTTTGAGAGTGAAAGGATTGTGGGGAGAAGCCCCAACATCAAGGCTTTGGTTGTAATTCTTTCCTCATTCACATTAATACAAATATGTTTTTCCTTTCCCATAAATTGTGTAATGTTATTTATTTCTTTTCTCCTTGATCATTAGCATAGATTTATCAAATTATCTTGTTTCTTTTATTCTTGTATATTTTCCTTTGTATCTTTGGCAAGTGTCTCTTCTTCACAGTTGGATCACAAAAACTTTGAGAAGGCAAGGATAATACTCAGAAAGAGGTATACAATCTTCACATTTAGTAGTTTGATAATCAAGAGAAAGGTTGCATAGTTGTACTTGTTTTGTTCTAGATCTAAACCATTTAGACTAGGGAAACAGTTCTTGTACACACCAACCAAATTTTTCTGCTAACAACATCCTCTCTTTTCCTTTGCTTTCATTATATGCAAGTTTCACTTCACCTTTTACACATCTCATGCACTGTCTGTTGCAAATGATCTTAAACTATTCATGGTGAAGTGTTTCACGCCTATATACATCTCTGCACTACAAATAAATTCAATACAACTTCCACGATTCCGACTTCTCCATTCCAACTGGTAAACCATAATGTAAAAGGAAATTTAGTGGCCTTCATAAATCATATGAAAATTAATATTATATAGAAAAAATATTTAAAAGCTATTTTTATTTTAAATTATTTTAGTAAATTTTATTCTACAAAAAATTAGTGTGGAACTTGAAGCGTCAAAGAATGGTTTGGTTTCATTATACTAACTAATGATGATGCAAAAACTAAATTGAATCCATTTAAATCCCCCCTTTTTAATGGACCTCATCACAACATATGTGTTTTATGTGAATTTGGTAGTTGTAAAAAAATTAGAAATTTTGTGGATGAATAATTGTAATGCATATTGCCACATCTTAAATTAATTTTGTATTTATTTAAGAGAAAGATAAATGATACTCTATATATGTTGATTAATTTATATCAAAATATATTGGTGAAAAAATTAAGTCTTACCATTGTTGTAAAGATTGATCACATTGGCCAACTTTAAAGTCAGGAATAATTTTTTTGTCAGGTTTACCTTTTATCCACATGCTATAGCATATTGTCCTTCAATGTACACACACATCTCCACTTCCTGCGTAGATCAAATTCATGTTCATATTTTATGTGATGTCTTCACAACAATGTATATTAAGTCGACATATGTACATAAGATCTAATATTTCTTCATATCAATTTCCCATGGCTTGTCCTTGCTTTTTAAACTCTAAATACTCTACTTTCTCATATCAAATTCTTCAAAAACTTTAATTATATTGAGTGTAACAAGGAGAATGAGGAGGTCTATTTTTACAAATAATTTTGATTTTCCTGTTTACCTTAAAATTGCATCATATAACACTACCCATTGATGCATCATAAGTAATAATAACCATTCCATGTTTATATGTTTTTCATGCACAAGGTGGGAGGATATTTTTTTGCATCTATATATCTATCTATCAAAGCATCAATGTGCACTAATGAGGTTTAAGGGTTTAGGTCCACAAAAAAACCTTCTACTACATATATGTCTACTCACCTTCCCTAATAACAAAATAGGGAGAACTACTTATGTTGAAACCTCCAATGGTTGGTGTTTTCCTTGTAATGATATTTAGATATTATGTTAGATATTGTTTTAGATGTTTTTATAGTAGTTTTGAAGAACATTTTTTTATAGATTCTCTAGCATTCAACTTTGACACCATTGATCATGGAACCGACCATTTTAATGGGGTCTCTAGGTAGAGAGATCTATTGAACAACTTTTGAGTGGAAAATCATTCAAAATCTTGTAGCGAAAGTTAGCCACAACATAAACATAGTAGAAAAATTTGAGAATGGAGAACATGAAGCCTCATTGGTTGCAAATTTGGTAATAGTATATAAATTAATTGCATCTTAAAAAATCATAAATTTGAAAGCACATGTTGAATCCATGACTACAGAAAGTTACATTTAAACAAAAAAACATGAGAAATATCAACATTAATACCAAGATTTGTTTCCACTTAATTATCCTTTTCTAAAGGAAACACTCATTCTTGTCCCAACATCCTTTGCTCCATGATTAGAGGAACCAAATGAGTCAATCTGAGAACCACCACCTTGACATTGGATATTCTCTTTTATATTAACTTCCACATAATTTCACGTTTCTATTTTCCATATAGTCTAAGTTTTAGGTGGATATTTGATAGACCATTTTAATCCATGAATCAAATAATTTGTCTACTTTTTCTTGTTGGATCAAAATTTTTGAGGTCTTATTTGTATTCATATCAAGGAAACCTTGTCCAAACCTTCATTTATCAATGGATTTGTTAGGTTTCAACTTAAGAGTTCGAAAGGATATAAAAGTATTAATTCAAAGATGCATTGATGGTATCTACTGATTAACATTAGTTAACTAACATTTAATCTTTATAGAAAGTGTCTTCATACTTTGAACTTACAACCATTTTCAAAGAGTCCTTCTTTGGGCATGTAAAGGGACAACCAATGCTTTGGACAAGAGATGGAATCAACCCATTTTACTTACACTCATTTTCAAAGAGTCCGTCATTGGGAATGTAAAGGGATAACCAATGCTTTGTCCAAGAGATGCAATGAATGCATTTTCTAAGAGAAAACATGAGTGTGGATTTGATAAGTGGTTAATGAATTTCCTTAGAACATTTTTTTGATGTCAAAATGATATCCCATCAATAAATGCCCATGTTGTGTCCCAAAATAGACATCTAAGCCAGGTGATATAACTAAAATAGAACTAGAGCATTAGTATCCATCTAGAAATTTTAAATTATTGAAGCCACACATAGATATATAGGATTAAATGCAAATAAATTAATACTCTAAAGATTTTCAAACACCCATGAATCTAATCAACTTTTTGGTTTCTCCCGCCCTACCAAAAACTATATGAATATGGTGAACATAATGAATTCATAATGAAGGCGAGGAGCATAGAGGATTACAATGTTGTATTTCATTTAAAAGCACACTATTCTAGACTATGCTTCCTATTTGAAAATTGGAACAACATCCTTCTATCTTGTTGGAGGCTCTCCTCACTTCCCTACTCTCTAAAAACATATTCCAAACAATAGAAATATGTAAATTCAAAAAAATATTATACATGGTAACCTTAGATTATACCTATGTAACTGCAAAAAAAAGCTTACTATTTGTTAGAATAATCTGTCGGGATTATTGTAAATAAATGAATAAATAGGAATATGAATAGTTGCATAGGAAGGTGAAACGGCTGGTTCTCAACCGCCACATTGTATTGTATAAATATATGCATTTGGCTATGTAATATAATGAATCGGGAGTTATTACCAACAAGTGGTATCAGAGCCTGGCTATTTGCCTGCCATAACTCCTGGCTGCATTGCATGCCTGCCATTCTCTCTGTGTTATCAGAGTGCTGCCATTCTGCTTGCCAGACTGTCAGTCTACTAGCTGCGTGTGTTTCTCCTCCAGACCTACGTTGTGGATTGAGTCTAAAATAATATTCACAATGTTTTTATGAGAATACACCATTTTCTTGTGACTGCATCCACCCATTCTGCCTGTGCGCATGTACTGAGACGTCCTCCTTCTCCTGCTTTAACTCACGACTGAGCTGCAGAACATCCGCATACGATTGAGGGCGATATATTGTATTTTAGGGAACCCATTACATATGTTCTCCAGTATGTATCTCCTCGCTTAGATGTGAGATTCTCTAGAGTTTAGAGGCAGATTCTCAACCTAGAGTACCCCATAATCTCTAAGGATTGAGACGAATGCTCTTTGGCCGCGAGTCCGCCGTCCTCCATGGCTGCTCGCTCTCAAAACCCTAAAATAGACTGAGACCGTAGTGATCCTGCGTAGAGTGAGACTGTCGTGATCCTGCGTAGAGAAGAGACCATTGCTGAATGATATTATTCTTACTGCTTGATGATATCTGATATATAATGCCTGAAGTTTATGCTGCGTGATATAAGACCTTATGACGAGAAAAGAGATTATACTCAGGCTGCTCGTAGGAAGGTCCAACCATGTCGAGTCTCTTAGCGACCTCCCAGGCCTCAGTGATCTGCTGCGCGTTCCATTCACTCGTACCCCTGCGTGGAGAAGATGAAGCACGGTGCTGAAGACACGAGTCTTTACATGCTGATGTATTCACTCGCTGCAGAATATAGTGCTGCGACTTCATAATAGCGTGGAGACCTATTAGTGTTTATGCTGAGTGATATAATGTATGCTACCTGTGATTGTATACCTTGCGTGGAGTACTAATTCAAAGAGCTGCGTGGAGTGCTACGCCCTTACTTTGGAGCATGGTGACCTCAACCATTGAAGCTGCAACCTGTGGGTTAGATGAATACTGTTGTCGACTGCCTGAGTGGATACTGATATATGCGTTGGAGATTGATATACTAATATACTGATATATGCGTGGAGAGACTGCCTACGTTGGAAGATTTATCTCTGCGATCTGTAGCTACTGACTTCTATTCGGTTTTCGCCATCAAACGATTATAAATCTGTTGAGTTTGTTGTTGTTGTTTGGTCTGCAAACATTGAGATTCATATTTATTGATTTCCCTATTTATTAGATGAGAGGCGAGCTGTATATGCTGTGGCCTCACTTAGTGGAGAGCTGCAAGCTCCTTAAACCCTATTTTCGGCGAATGCAATAAAGATTGTTGATACTGCTCTTGTGAATTGGTGAAAGATTCCTATGCTGATGTGTATGATGAAATATATAAACCTAGATACTGCTCTGGTGAATTGGTGAAGATACTGCTCTTGTGAATTGGTGAAAGATTGAAAGCCAATGCGCAGTCTGGATAATCGAAGTTATAGTTTTCTGGAGTTTAACAAACAAACCTGTGCAGAGTTTTTTTGTTTGTTTGCTTGAGAAATATTTATAAAATCTCGTTGGCTAAGCTGTTGTACTATGAAGATTGTTGGTGGAATTACCCATTGCATGAAGACCCTAAAGGCTGTGAATTGGTATTGAATTTCTTCTCCTTGAATTGCTGTGAATTGAAGCTGCGATACTGTCATTGTATCACTTTAAAACCTGAAGTTGAGATTGTAAATCACCTTGGCAGAGACTGTAGACCTGCAAGGTTATTTTTTTTTCTATTTCTCTTTGTCATATCAAGTTTATTATTGTAAATTACACTAACAGTTGTAAAGATGCACTCTTTGGCATCTAGTATTGGTGCTGCCCTAGCTGGCAAAGACCAATCCAAAGACCCTTCCAAGGGAGATTGCAGCAAGAGAGGACAAGGAAGAAGAAATTTCAGAGGCAGAGGGGGCAGAAACAAAAGATCAGACTTGTAGTGCAAACATTGTGGAAAGACTGGGCACACATCAGATCAGTGTTGGGCTTCATGGGACTCCATCAAAGACAACCACAACTAGAAGAAAGATGACCAAGATGCTAGTAAATCTTCTGATTCTTGTATTGTTGCACATTGTAATCTTGGATTTAATGAAATGACTTCTCTTTCATCTTACAAAGATTGTTGGTTGCTTGATACTGGTGCAACATCACACATGAGATTTAGAAAAGATTGTTTTGAAGAACTTAATGAAACAATAGATGGCATAGTGTACTTTGCAGATAAGTCAAGTATTAAACCAAAGGGAATGGGCACCATTCGACTAAAGATGCCTAGATTCCATGATTTCTTGTTGAAGAACGTTCTCTATCTTCCAGAGTTGCAGAGAAGCCTGCTGTCCATGGTGGAGATTCGACAGCAAGGCCATTCCATCCACATGTTTGATGGAATCGTTGAAATAAGAAAGTCCTCTGACAACCAAGTCATCATGACTGGATACGAAGATGGAAAGCTGTTGAAGCTCAAGGGTTCATCCACAAGATTTCAGAACTATGCCTACCTCTCTCAGCATGGAGAAGGTAATATGTCATCTAGCTCATTGTGGCATGCAAGGTTTGGTCATCTAAATTATAACAGTCTTCACTTGCTGAAAAAGAATGGTGTATTTGGCTTGCCCACCATTCCTAAAGAGAAGAATAAATGTGATGCATGTACATTAGGGAAACATAGTAAGTTGCCATTCCATGAATCTAATTTCAGAGCAAGTAGGAAATTAGAACTAGTGCATTCTGATTTGTGTGGCCCAATGCCAACTCCTTCAGCAAATGGGAATAAGTATTTTATGACA
This sequence comes from Pseudotsuga menziesii, assembly GCA_001517045.1. Lineage (NCBI taxonomy): Eukaryota > Viridiplantae > Streptophyta > Pinopsida > Pinales > Pinaceae > Pseudotsuga > Pseudotsuga menziesii. Next base: position 24,155 of record LPNX011194265.1, on the reverse strand, counting down.
TTTGTTGATGACTACTCATGAATGTGCTGGATTTACTGTTTAAAGACAAAATCAGAAGCATTTCAAACATTCAAAGACTTTCATGCATTGATTGAAAAACAAGCACAATAAAAAATTGGTACACTTCGTACTGATAATGGAAAAGAATACACTTCAAATGCTTTTGAAGATTATCTTCGTCAACATGGAATTGCACATCAGACTACAGTTCTCTACAATCCTCAACAAAATGGTGTAGCAGAGAGAATGAATAGAACCATAATGGATATGGTTCGCTCAATGATGTTTTTCAAGAATGTAAAACTAATGTTTTGGGGTGATGCAGTAAAATGTGCAGCATATTTGAGAAATAGAAGTCCCTCAAATTCTCTTGAGGACAAGACTCCACATGAAATGTGGTTTGGCCATCTCCCTTCAGTCAGGCATCCCAGAGTTTTTGGTTCCACCTATTATTCCTTGATTCCGAAGGAGCAAAGAAACAAGCTTGGTGCTCGAAGCAGAAAGTGCATTTTCCTGGGGTACAAAGAATACTCCAAGGCATACCGTTTGTATGATGAGGTAAACAAGAAATTTGTTATTTCCAGAGATGTCATTTTTCTTGAAACTAATAAAAATGACCAGTCCATTGAGAGACAGCTTGATCATTTGGAAAATTATCCTCATCCAAAGACATATTCTGAAAATGAATATGAAATTCCAAACCTTGAAGGGGGGATTCCTATTCTGGAACAACCTTTGGAATTTCCATATGAAGCACCAACTCCCCCGCATGAAGAAGTTCCTACTACTTCACCTGATGAAGAGATTCGACTGGATGACGTGATTGAGAGAATTGAAAGACTCTCAATCAATGATGAAGCACCACCAGCTGATCAACCAGGACCATCACGGAAGATTCCTAAATGGGCCACAAAGACACTTGAAAGTGTCCATCGGGATGAAGTTGGAAAGATGGGAACGAGAAGTCTGAAAAGACATGGAGGAGAAGCAGATAATTCAGGTGATGACATGGATGTATCATTTTATTGTGAATTTAATTTATCTGCTAACTTTGAACCAACTTCCTTTGAAGAAGCTTCTACTCGAGCTAAGTGGAAAGAAGCTATGCAGAATGAGTATGATGCACTCATGAAGAATGGAACTTGGAAGCTGGTTGACCCTCCAGTTGGAACCAAACCAATTGGCTACAAGTGGGTGTACAAGAACAAATACAAATCAGATGGTTCACTTGACAAGCACAAAGCGAGGCTTGTAGCAAAAGGCTATGCACAGAAAGAAGGAATTGACTATGAAGAAACATTTTCTCCTACAGAAAAATGGGCTACCATCCGTACCTTACTCTCTTTAGATACTCAGAAAGGGTGGAAAGTTAATCATATGGA
>LPNX011194265.1:0-12275 GCA_001517045.1 Pseudotsuga menziesii | reverse complement strand
TTTAAATGTTCTTCAATTCTGTAATAATTTTTCAGTAATGTGAATGTCAATCATGCATTTACATAATATAAACTTATTTCCATTCTATGACTTTATTATACCTGCNTTTAAATGTTCTTCAATTCTGTAATAATTTTTCAGTAATGTGAATGTCAATCATGCATTTACATAATATAAACTTATTTCCATTCTATGACTTTATTATCCCTGCCGCAGCAGGTATATAGTAATCGGTTGCTAGTCAACCGAACCTTTGACCTTCTAAAATTAATATAGCCAAGATTAAAATGAACTCTTATAAACTTTATAGCTAAACAAGACTTTGGTCTATTAGTAAAACTCCATGGACTGAAAGGGATGAAAAGCAAATTCTCATGAACTCCATAGTTAAACAAGACTTTAATTTATTAGTAAAACTCTATGTGCGGAAAGGGTTTGTCATATGTATGAGGCTTGAGAGTTGAGGATGAAAATCACTTTGTCATCATCATCATATATATATATTTTTATATAAGTTAGTTATAATTTAATATATGATAAATTAGGTAAATACTTTTTAGTTATTTTTTTGAAATGTTTTAACTATAGATTCAAAATATTTTCCATATTTATGTTATTATACCTGCCGCCGTAGGTATATAGTAATCGGTTGCTAGTCAACCGAACCTTTGACCTTCTATTAGTTGCCGCCACCAAAAAATTAAAATCTATTTTCTAAAGTTAAACTTTAGAGCTTGCAAAAAAATATTTTAAATTTTAATAAAAATATTTGTATTTGCTATTTTGTAAACTTCTAATTGGCCAATCAGAAATGATGTCATTCTTGGAGTTTGGTATCTGGTTTTCACTTGACCCATGGCAATGATGACATCAGCATTTAGTATGGGTCAATTAATCCACCTCCTCATTAATTAGGCAAGTGTTTTTATTTTAAAGTTTTTTTATAAAAGTCATTTAAAATTTAAATACTAAATTGGATATTATAAAAAAAAAATTCTAAATTTTGAGAAAATAATTAGTTTATATTAGAGTAATTAATTTTTGTTGTTTATTTACATAATATAATATTAAATATGAAAAATAATTTTAAAAGTTAAAGATTCAATAATAGTTTTGCATTATGGTTTTTAGTATTATAATGCTTATTTATTAATTTTTACATTTCATGAAGTAACATACTTCACCACATCCATAATGTATATTTCAAATTATGCAACATTTATTATTCTTCTACTAGTGCATAATATTTATCAAAAATAACTCATGGAAGTATGACAGACTATGTAGACCTTGAGTCACTCTTGAGATTATAAAGGTCGGTGTAAGCCTTAAATGACTCTTGAGTTATGAATGGTCCACTACATTGCATAAATTATATACATCTCAATCAATATATCACTTACTACTTTATTGTTGGGTGCATAATGCTTATAAAAAATAGTTCTCATGACTATGAAGGGCTATGTATGCCTTAAATCGCTTATGAGGCTATGGATGGTAGTGTCTAGTGTTAGGTGATTCATGTCTACCAAAAATTTCTCATAAGACTACGAAGGGATACTTAACGCCTAAATCACTCATGGAGTTGTAAATGACCATGAATGATGTCCGATGCTAATTTACTTTACATTGTTTCTTACATAAGTGGTAGGTACTAAGCAACTGCGTTGCTTATTCCACTTGTTAAACAATTATTGCACAGAAATGTAAGCAAATAAGAGCTTTCATTTGTACAATCATGTGCATCACATATGCAAATTGTGAGGCTATAATCCATATTTCTCAAGGTCAAAGGAATTCCCGTTGGTAATGAATTCCTTGTTCCATGGCAATAAAAATAATCAAGATTAGGAATGTGTATCCTTCGTGATTTCCTTGCAATACAAAGAGAAGAGAAAATTTGAAATATGGAACTTTGTTTAACCTCTTCCAGAGCTATCTTAGACTCTTCGAAAAGAATAATAGCTTCCGATTATTGAAGCATAAATGAAGGCATCAACCTTGGAAATCCTTCCTAGTTGTTTAGATTCTATGTTGGTACTGCACTCTTGGGGCTGGTTTTGACAGAACTATCTACACTAATGGACCCATGATTGGCCTAAGCTATTCACAAGTTTATTTTTTCATGTGATATAATGTGGACAGTCAAGCCTAATAACAAAAATCCCATTAATATTCATATAGATTGCATCTTCATAAAAATATTTTCAGCATACTTACAATGCAAAGTCATGGACATACAACTCAAACAATGTATAGATCAATAGAATCAAATTGGTTAAAACTCAGATATCTGAAGTAGTCTAATATGTTATAACTTAAGACCGCCAAATAAAATCGACAGCTGCAAAATTTGCTAAAGAAATATTATAACTACATACGGGGATGAACCTCCAGAGTCCAAACTGTCTATTAGATAAATCTCCAAACCTGTAAGGCCTGGCGGTTGGTTACAAGATTGGTATACAACTGAAGACTTGAACATCGAAGAAATATTACACAGGAATGGTCCCTTTACATCGTTCAGTTCAAGCATTGTACGATCGTTCTTCAAGATGAGGACGATGAGTTGAGGTGGTCAAGAAATAAATCCCATGACACTCTTACTAACAAGCTGGGAAATGAAGCTCTGATGGATATTTTTCTTGAGAAAGACTTGAGGAAAAGTCATTGATGGTGGTTCCATATTTGGAAATTAGAAAATCCTTTAAAAACTAGGTTTTTAAGTAGTTAGTTCTCCAATAAAGTCCTTACCTATGGACAGTGCATACAAAAATGTATTCAAATGGTCCCAATAGGTGTTTCTTGTGCAAGCAAAACTTTGAATTAGTAGATCACCTCTTTGTAAATTTTCCTTTCTCAATGTCTCTATGGAGTGGGGTTTTATTGATGGCTAAATGTACACTTGGCAAGGTTGTTTTAGAGCATAAGGCTCTTCCCTGTTATGTTTTGTAGGGTCTTTGGATATCCAGAAATAAGATGTCATTTCAGGATTCCTCCTTATCTATAGGACGAGTTTCCCATTCCATAATACTGTCCTATAGAGTAATTGAAGGCCCCTCCTCAATATTTCCGAGACCCTTATTGCAGCCAATGATAAACACTTCCTTGTCGTGGGATTTCTTTGGTGGATCCTGCCAAGGGACTCCACGTAATTGTGGGGCTGGTGTGATTCCTCATGTTCTCTACTTTAATTTATTTTTAAGTATTGTGCTTCTCCTGGAACAAACCATAGACCTCATATTTTTTCCTTGTGGTTGCTTCTGAAAACATTTGCAGCCAAGGAATTAGGAAGCCTCATGTGTTGGGTGACTTAGAGTTGCTTATTGATTGGGAAAGTAGTAAATGTCAACTCACAAATTTAACTATGGGACCTTTTATACAAGGAGTTCTGGAGGTAAAGCTTCATTTTGAATACATTTCCTTTCCCACATCTATAGAGAATTCAACTTCAACAATTACATAATTTCAAATAGGAGCACATGAAAATAAACATAGCATCTTATCTTAGGTGCACCCACAGTTTTGACCAATAATGGACACAATTGAGGCTCTTCCTCCCCTCCATATTCTGCATCAGAATTTAAGCATAGAATTTTTTTCATTCATTGTAGCCAAATAAGTCACAAAATGAAAATAAAAGAAGATAGTTCCCCGTGGTTTCTTTCAGACATCTGATTGAGTAAATCAACTAACCCCAGGACAAACAAAAAATTCCTTGGTAGAATGCTTGGAATTGCAGTAAATTTATGAAATTCTAATGGAACACACCCTTCATTTTGTCAGATGATGTTATTCCTACAATGATGGATTGTATAATACATAATCTTAAGGTGGTGACGACATTCCATATCTAAACAGGGTAAGCAAATAAATTTGCACTGCAATACATCTCATAGGATCTGATGCGTGTATTTGTGTAGTACTTTACTTCTATTTTGGTATGGATATCTCAATGTCATTTAATGTTCTTGTAATTTTCAGAAGGTTTCTCAGGGGAATAAATAATTCAAAGTCTTGTATTAAGGGCCTGATGGTATTGCATTTTCATTGTGTATAGATTGTTTCAACTATGTTTAATTCTGTTGGAATTGGTAGTCTAGTACCTATAAGTGCTAGCATTTCCAATGGGTCAAGTACAATGGTTATGAGTGCCACTATTATGTCCTACTATTTCATTCTTGCTTTCAAGGTTTTCCTACATTAATATGTTGGGATTGAATAAGGTTTTATCTTGTGGATTTCTCTAACTGTTAGTTTGTTTTACCATCTCTTAGCCAACAAGGAACTTGTTTACAAGGGAAAGAAAGAGAAGACAATGATAGTAGTACAGATACCAATCGACCATAATTTGATCATATCTCATATGTTCAAGTTGATCCTGGTCATGTTTCATTTCATTTCCCAGGAGCAACATTGCTATGACCTTTTCAACAAGCCATGACGGGTTCATGTGAATTTCCTGTAATCCCTACATATATGTTGTCTCTTTTTAAAAAGTAAGGTTCCTTTTCTCCCCATTATTCATTGGATGAAGTGAATAGGTTGCTTCTTCTAGTATTCATATTGAGGAATTAATTGAATTTTCTTTGCTTGCTTTTACATGTTATTTCTGATTCATTGAAAACATAGTCCCAAATATTGAAATTATATGAGGAATGAATTTGCACCAAACAATGAGTGCATTTCATGTTTTATTTAGGAGGTTGCTTATGTTATTGAAGTTAAATAATGGAATTATACCCAAGGTTTCTTATTACACCTGTTTTTTGTTGGAATTGTTTATTTTTGCCATGTTAAATCTTGTGAAATTATTATGTACATTTTTCAGTTATTTCTTTTCTCATTTTAACGAGCAACAAAATTTATTGCTTAACATGTTTTTGTTGTAGGTAACCTTAATTGCAAGATTTATAACAACATGAGGAGGGAGGCTACTGCAGTGCAGATACAGAAGCACATGCACAGATATAACTTCAGAAAGCTTAGAAGCACGTGCGTAGATAGAAAGCTCAGAAAATGGGCCATTGAGTATGAAGAGCCTGCTGCTGAGGCTTCTCAATTTAGTATGACGAGCTTGTTACTGAGGGTTTCAAGCTGCTAATTATGGTTTTGAGGCTGTCGCGAGATCTAAGTATGGCTTAGCAACCAAGTACAAGTGGTATGGTTTATCCATTGTAATATTTTGACTGGAAGTCATTGATGTACTAGATGATTTTCATGTAAAGTTATATGGAGATGATGATATTGCATAATTCACATAAAGTTATAATTCACATAATGTCACATAAATTTATACGTGACATTGCATAATTCACATGTGTATTAGATGATGACAAATAATGTATGTTTTTTTTTTTAAATTTAAACATAATATCATATTAAAAATTTATATTGATTAATAGCAGGCACCATTAAAACTGGTAAAATATAATAACCACACATAAAACGACTAAAAATGACTAAATTAGTGACCAATAAATGAGATTAATGACCAAAATTCGCATATAAAATGACCAAAAATTGAGAGATACGTGACCAAACAATGAGATATAAATGACAAAAAAAGGGCAAAAATTCACATTTCAATGACCAAAAAACAATTTTGGTGGCTAATTTACGGTCTTTTATCATGCAACCAAATTTGCTCATATTATAGTTTGTCATGTGGTAATTAATTTGGTCATATATTTGGTCATTGATTCAAACATATGACCAAATTAATGACCAAATATATGACCAAATTAATGACCAAATGACAAGCTATAAATGACCAATTTTGGTCGCGTAATAAAATACCGTAAATTAACCACCAATGATTGCCAAACCAAAAGTGGTCATTGATATGTGGATTTTGGTCATTTTTTTGGTTACTAATCTCTAATTTTCCACTAGTGTAACCAACAAAGGTTTATGCAAAAATAACTCCTTCAAGTTCATGTTGCATAGCGTGTTCAAGGAGAATCTCTCTTATGTAATTGTATCTCTAAGCCAACCCTGATTTTTCCAAAAAGCAAAAGGAGGAGGTTGTACTTCAAGCATGAATAATATAGTCCTATATTGATCCAACATTTTAGCTTTGACACACTTACTATTTTTGAATCACAATTTGTCTCAAATCTTATGCTAAAAGAAAGTGGCACTCGTTGAAAAGAGAAAACTTCATAAGAAGGAAATATCAATACTTTCACATGGTCAATTCTCATTTTGGGAATATTTATCTTGAATTTTTAAAAGAGAAATGTATTGGTGTTGAAATTTTTGAATGCTTCCATCTTGTGTGAGTTGTAAGCTCACTTAGGAACTCTCAACTACCCAGGTATTCTTGGGTGTTTGTTGGGCCTCCTCAGTCCTACAAATCGAAGCTCTCTCATTTGTTTTTATTTTTAAGTTAATATATTATTTATTCTATTACAATGAGGATCATTTATGATCTGATTTGATTCGTGGATGTCTACATGCACTAGTACATAATGAAAGATAAGTGACCAAAAATATGACCAAAATCCACATATAAATGACCACTTTTGATTTGGTGATTAATGGTGGCTAATTTTCGGTTTCTTATTGTGTGGTAAAAAATGTGGTCATATTTAGTTTGGTCATTTATAGCTTGTCATCTGGTCATTAATTTGGTCGTATATTTGGTCATTACTCTGGTCATATATTTGGTCACATATTTAGTCATTAATTTACACAATTAATGACCAAATATACGACCAAATTATTGACAAAAAATATGACCACGAGACAACTATAAATAACCAAACTAAATGGAACCACATTTTTTGTCATGTGATAAGAGACTGAAAATTAGCCACCAAAACTGACATTTGGTCATTTGCTTGGTCGCTTATATCCCATTTTTTGGTCACTTATCTCTCATTTTTTGGTCACTTATCTCTCATTTTTTGGCCACTAATTTAGTCTTTTTTAGTCATTTTATATGCAAATATTCATTGATTTCTATAAATAGGGTATGGAGGAATCAAACCACCAATCTCCTTCCTATAAAGCAGATGCTCTTCCATTCAGCTAGTACCCTTGAAGTCTCTACAACACTTGCATTACTTGATACATGGATATTTCCAACACATAACTAGCATAGATCTATATTAACTGTAGATCCTTCCATAAATGCAACCCAAGGAGATACCTAAACTGAATTTGACTGAGGTAAAAATTTTAAGGGTTCTCCTGCATAACTTGTCCAAAACTATGCTGATGAATAAACCAATATTCTAGCAATGGAAGCTTCAACAATCAATCTTTAAATTTTTCCACCTGAAATAAAGATGAAAGTTATCTAACATTTTTGAAACTTGTTCCCTTGGCGTCTATGAAATGATCACATTAGATATGGTAATATATTATACCAAGTAAACCACTTGGAGAAAAGGAAACATGGATATATAAATCCAAAAAGATATCTAGATTTTAAAGTCAACAATAATATTATAAGGAAAAACATGAACTGTATATAAGATAATACATTACTAGTTTATAAAAATAGAGAATAATATCCAAATAACATCACCTGTTCTACTTGAATTATTTGTGTTTCTTAGACCATCAAAGTTTACATTCCCACCATTCAAGCTAGAAATAATTTTTTCTTCTTTAGTATCATCCCGACTTCAAATCCCCATACACATCCAGGTATGTTATCCCTCTTTCCTGTGCCAACTGCAGTAGAATTCCAAATGCCATAACTGTGCATCCCCATGCTCATATACAAGTCTAATTACATAACCTTGCATTAATCAACAAAACATCTTGAGGACATAACACAACATGCCATGAAAAAAATCTCACATTATAAAAGAAATTGAATACACCTTCTACACTTGTGGAAATAATGATTTGCATATTCAAATATCTAAACAGAAATATATTCTCCTGTATTTAAAGTTTGTTGAACAGTTAGAGAGATGAATCCAAAAACCAAACAAATAAGCATCAAGGCAACTGCAACTTCTGGAAATTGCAAAGTAGATTTTGATATTTAAACTTAGTAGCAGATATCTGATAAGAAAAATTACATAAACCATGACAAACCATGACGAAATAGTACTAGAAACAAAATAGTACCGCTGTAACTAAACAAGATAAGTTTAAAGAATAATTTTCTTCTCTTTCAAATTTAACATTCCGAAAAGTCCACGTGTTAAAGTTGAAAGCATATAAAGACAATAAATAACAACAATAGTAAATCTAACTCAAAGTACAAAGAAAACAAATAAGATAACCTACTTTGAGATTTGAAACATTCCTTATACTTTGAGATTTGAAACATTCCTTAGATCTTGTCTATTAAGAGACAAGTCACTATAGAAAAAAAGGACATACCATTGCTCAAAGGATTTGAGCACAACTTTATGTATACCATCAATACTCATGTTTTAAATTTTTAAAACATCTTTAATGAAGATACATTTTATCGCTAATTAGAATAATTTTTCCTCTCAATCTATGCATAAAAACAAGCATCAATAACATCTATGAAGCCTCAACAGGTTTGATATAAACATAAAATCTAAACAGATTTGAAAAAAGAAAATAAAGAACAAAACTCTAGGAAAGCTAAAGTAATCTATGACACATATTACAACAAAAAACTAAAACCATGAACCAAGAACCTTATTCAAAGCTAGGAAATCAACTCATCAACAAAAATAACCTAAAATCAGATTTAGCATATTGTGGGTTTGAATATTTTACACTAAAGCTTAAAAGTTAAAGGTGTCCTAGCATAGATATATTGTGCAAATAACCTGACATGTTATTTAGTAGTAATATTCATATAGAAAGGACAAAGATATTAAATCATACATACTCAAAGAAAGAGATGAGTTACATCATCCATGTTGGAAACATATTCCTCTGTAATATTTTCCACATACAACTCACTTTTTGTGTCTTCTCTAATATGTAATCAAAGCAATAACAAATATATATTATGAAAATATAGAACTTTAAATATATAATTGATCTAAACATATGTGAGGCCATTATATGCAGAAAACAAGTCGATATTTGAAACATGAAACTGTCAAAAAGATGAAATGTACATAAAAATAATGACAACATGATGTCTTGTTACATGAATGTTTATTTTTGTAGGTTTCAACAAATCTATGATTTGATCATTATATATTTTTCACATTAAATATCTAATTTAACTAAACAAAATGTGAGACCATTATAGGCATAAAACAAGTTGAAATTTAAAACATGAAATCGTAAAAAAGATGAAATATTCATAAAAAAACAGACAATAAGATGATCTTGTTACCTGAAAATTTATCTGTGTAGCTTCCAACAAATATGTGATTTTCTCATTACATATATGTAACATAAATTCAAGTGTCAACAAATGGAAAAATACAGGACATATTTATGCATCCTAACATGCAACCATGTTCCAACAACGAGTACAACTATATCAAGAATATAATGATATCATAATTATGCACATAATGTCAAATGAACAAAACAAATAGGCAAATAGGAAACACATTGTTCAGGCATGAGAAGTAAATGCAACTATCCAACTAGTATGTATATTGTAAAAGAAATGAATGAAGGAAAAATAATTTCTTTCCAGGAAGAAAGTCAACTCGTGTACCTCTAGAAATGAATAATGACATTGATAATGCACTTTCTTTTCAACTTTTTTATGTTATTCATGAAACCCAAAAAACCCTACTTTTGTTTTGTGGTCATTTGATGGACATAAGTAAAATTATCTTATCTTATCTTATTATGACAAATATCCTCTCTACTTGCATTCTTTCTCTCTCTCTCTCTCCTGTTTTATATTCTTGTAGGTTGTGATGGCATACTACAGGGATGCCCCTGTGGGCATACTTATAGGCTTCCATCACATCCTGCAAGCCCTATATATGCAATTATTCTGCAAGAACTTAAAATAAACTTTATTTTACCTTGTAAGTTGTTGGTACTTCTTTAAAATATATGCAAGAAGTGCCTAGAAAAACATTAGCAATGATGTTAAAGCTACAAATTTCAAATGCTTTTGATATAGATAAATGTCAGAATGACAGATCTAAAACTATATTACAATATGTAAATCACATGATAATATAGAATATGGGAGTAAAATCTAACAAAGAAAACAACCTTTAAAGTTAAAAGAAAATTCCAAAAATTGTTTAAGAATAGATTCTAGATGGCACCAAGCTGCTTGTAAATGATTCAAGTATAAATATTTCCTTACTTGATTTGATTCCACATTTGCTGATATAGACATAATAGCTCACACTAAATAATATAAAAGGTGCTATCATGTGATAATTTAGGGCTACATGCAATCAACTACCTCCAGAGTATTTCAAGCCCAAGTTTTAAGTGTAGGGCATGGCTTGAATATTTCGAGTCATAAGTTGAAAGTCTCTATGATGCATTTTTTATTGCATTCAATCAAGTTGTAATTCTTCCAAGTTGCCAAATGAATTAGATAATTTTGGAAAATAAGGTTCTTAACATCATGTCATAACAACCTATTTGTTTTATCCCCTACATCTAAATAAATAGTTAAAATTAATGTTAAAAATATTGTTTACTAGAATATATTCACAAGGGTCTATCAATTGGGTCTAGATAGGTAGTTGAAAGTATTTTTATCTTCCCAACATAGGATGAAGTCCTAAAATTGGCATGTCGATCTCTTAATAACTCCAATACTCCACCTACCGCTTCCATTAAACATGTAATCATCAAAAGTGCATAAATTAATGGTTAACGTGTCCATTTTTTAAATTAAAAATTGAGAGAGGCTCTTCAAATCAATTGCATTTAAAAATAAACTGAATTAGAAAAAATACTACTCGTAACAACAAATTAAGCTAACTTTTGTAAAATCACATTGCTTCTAAACACATACGAAATATTTTAATATGGTTGACATATCCATCTCTTGCATTTTTTTACTTCAATAATGAATTCATTTATCGAGATATGTTAAGGGGGGTTGTCAAGTGGAGGTGACATGATCTTGTAAAAAGATATGAAAAGAAGATTAAGTATATTTAATTAATATAATATGGGCAAAGTCCCTATGGGTTAGCAATATAGTAGAGCATAGTCAAGGGAATCATACTAGTAATTCCAATAGATTAATTTGTACGCCTAATTAGGGGCACAATATAAACCAGATAGAGGGTAGGCAAGCGTAAACTAGACCAGAGAGATTGATTTATATCAACTTCCTGGATCCATAAGTGATCACTATGTTATTCTATTGTTCAATGGAAGTTATAATTTCATAACTTTGTGTCCGCCATCCCTTAGTTGTCCTAAAAAGAAAGCAATAGTTTATTCAAAATCTTTGAAAAGGTGGTAGCATCCACCTTTAAGTGCAAGGAGGAATTTTTTAAACTAATGTGCAACAAGCTAAGATGAAGTATTCAATTAAAAGGAAACACACATGTAATTGCAAATGAAAGCATGTGAATGCATCAAGCAATTATAAATGAGTGAGTTGATGTTAAAAATATGCAATGCAATTTTAATGTTGTGTTCAGGTAAGAGTAATTTTCCCCATAGCCTCCAAGCATGTAAACTTATTAAGAAGACACAGACACATGGTAACCATGTTAACATAATAGTGAATGATGTCATAGTTAGACAATTACTCAACATATGCATTATGTATTTTTACAGTTGGGCAACCTCGAAGAGTTGGTTTAGATGATTCATTGGATGCGTTTAATACGGACATTAGCATAGACCCATCCAACCACATGGTTGATTTTCACTTCAAAATTGTAATTGTCAGGACCTGGAATTGTCCATTTTTCCACCACTTATTGACATACTTTTCATCCATTTTTCATCCATTTCTTACCATTATTCCTCATTTATCATTCCATTTTCCATTCATTTGTTGCAGCTGCGCATTGTACAGCCGCTACTTCCATTTGATATTTTAAGTGGTTAATAGTGACTATTTTCCTTTATCTTTGATGAATTAAAAGACTATTATGCATAATTTTACTAATGATGGTTTATGGAGTGATTTTCCACGTACAGGATGCTCACAGCCAGCTGTTACAGCCTTAACCAAAAACGCATGCCACATAAAAACACCTTTATTCGCGTCTTGATTTGCGGGCAGATGGAAATGAATCTCAAAAATCCGAGACATGTGTTTTGTGCGTAACATCCTCATTTACCTGACTCGCGAGGAAATCTCCAAACAAAGCTACGGTTTGCGATATGCAGGTGGTTCTTCGAAGGGGTATTTTCCAGAT